>LGRX02003862.1:0-24710 GCA_001247695.2 Cymbomonas tetramitiformis | reverse complement strand
CCCGTCGCGGGATCTGGGGGCGCGTAGAGAGTGCTAACAGCCCTCTTAACACGCAACTCCCGACCCATGGGCATCCACAACAACCCACCACAAAACATTCCTCGGGGTGCAGGCGCGTGCTCGGGGAGCTGTCCCCACATATTGAACATCCCAACCTTCTACAACCGGGCGCCTGCCCACCATGCACACCGTCGCCCATAATACGGTACCGCCCACTATCACATGGAGCCCCTAAGGATCAGGCGCGTGTCCGGGGAGCTGTCCCCACATCGCAGCCGTCACCAACGGCCTGCGCACTAACCCTTGCGACCTCCATACACACCGTACCTCGGTGACGCCACGGGTCCGGGGGCGCGTAGAGAGTGCTAACAGCCCTCTTAACACGCAACTCCCGACCCGTCAGCTAGATGCCACCACCCGTCGCGGGTCCAAGGGCGCGTAGAGAGTGCTAACAGCCCTCTTAACACGCAACTCCCGACCCATGGGCATCCACAACAACCCGCCACAAAACACACCACGGGTTACAGGCGCGTGCTCGGGGAGCTGTCCCCACATATTGAACATCCCAACCAACCTTCTACAACCGGGCGCCTGCCCACCATGCACACCGTCGCCCATAATACGGTACCGCCCACTATCACATGCAGCCCCTAAGGATCAGGCGCGTGTCCGGGGAGCTGTCCCCACATCGCAGCCGTCACCAACAGCCTGCGCACTAACCCTTGCGACTTCCATACACACCGTACCTCGGTGACGCCACGGGTCCGGGCGCGCGTAGGGAGTGCTAACAGCCCTCTTAACACGCAACTCCCGACCCATCGGCTTGATGCCACCACCCGTCGAGGGATCTGGGGGCGCGTAGAGAGTGCTAACAGCCCTCTTAACACGCAACTCCCGACCCATGGGCATCCACATCAACCCACCACAAAACACAA
This sequence comes from Cymbomonas tetramitiformis, assembly GCA_001247695.2. Classification (NCBI taxonomy): domain Eukaryota; kingdom Viridiplantae; phylum Chlorophyta; class Pyramimonadophyceae; order Pyramimonadales; family Pyramimonadaceae; genus Cymbomonas; species Cymbomonas tetramitiformis. The sequence continues at coordinate 23,775 of LGRX02003862.1, read as the reverse complement.
CTCGGGGTGCAGGCGCGTGCTCGGGGAGCTGTCCCCACATATTGAACATCCCAAGCAACCTTCTACAACCGGGCGCCTGCCCACCATGCACACCGTCGCCCATAATACGGTACCGCCCACAATCACATGCAGCCCCTAAGGATCAGGCGCGTGTCCGGGGAGCTGTCCCCACATCGCAGCCGTCACCAACAGCCTGCGCACTAACCCTTGCGACTTCCATACACACCGTACCTCGGTGACGCCACGGGTCCGGGGGTGCGTAGGGAGTGCTAACAGCCCTCTTAACACGCAACTCCCGACCCATCGGCTTGATGCCACCATGCTCGGGGAGCTGTCCCCACATATTGAACATCCCAAGCAACCTTTTACAACGGGGCGCCTGCCCACCATGCACACCGTCGCCCATAATACGGTACCGCCCACTATCACGTGCAGCCCCTAAGGATCAGGCGCGTGTCCGGGGAGCTGTCCCCACATCGCAGCCGTCACCAACAGCCTGCGCACTAACCCTTGCGACTTCCATACACACCGTACCTCGGTGACGCCACGGGTCCGGGGGCGCGTAGGGAGTGCTAACAGCCCTCTTAACACGCAACTCCCGACCCATCGGCTTGATGCCACCACCCGTCGCGGGATCTGGGGGCGCGTAGTACCTGATTAGATACCCTACGGTCCTGGAAAACGTTAGTATGCTGCTAACGACATGCTAAACGCGTGCCATGGACATGCTATGACATGCTAACGCCAGATAGGTGTTAGCATGCGTGCTAACGGCATGCTAAAGCCCCATAGGTGTGTTAGCATGTCCATGCTAAAGGCATGCTAACGCCACTGCGCTTTAAGCATGTGTTCGCGCCAACTTGAGGGGTAGTGAGTGGTGAGGCATGTGGGGGTGCGTAGATCACCAGGAACATGTTATTTGGTGATTAGAAGGGCAGGGGAAGGATATGCCACGGAGTATGATGCGATTCGGGTCAGGTGGTAAGCGAGCGGAATTCCTCGGAAAGGTAGGGACGTTAGTATGTCGCTAGCATGTTCTTAGGACGCCGATAGCACGTCAGTGTTAGCATGTCATTATCACACATTTAACATTCTAATGTCATCCTATGCACTCAAAGAAGTCGGCCGTTGGGTCGAGAATAACGGCGGTCTCCATGCACGGATGTGGCACAATAACAACTTGTTGTTCTACTCGATTGGGTAATATGAATGGCTCCTTGTGCTCAAAGGCTGCTGGGTCAACGTGCGGGTTGAAGGTGTAGACCGTCCTAGTCAAATCATCCGGGCCGAGAATGGAGTTTCGTAGACGGTAGGCCTTGATCTGTTTCTCGGTCGGCTTTGCAAGCCAATCGCACTTGATTAAGGTGTACAACTCTCCAGCAATCTCCACTCGCAGTATTTTGGTAATGCGGCCGTGCCTGCATTTCGCCAAGCCCACGATTGTGAAAACCACCATCGCTGGTCCAAATGCCCTTAATATGCGGTTAGAATGGCATCCTTGTGCTAAACACATTGACTGAAGTAATTTGCCGGTGCCCCTTGGAAGCCCGTGGACATACAATGATCAACCCAATCAAAGAGGTCGTAGAAAACGTGGACCATCGCAGCCAACGTCATGACCCCGTCCGTTGCCTCACATCGAAAAACCTTGCCCGCGAACCGCACCTCTATTAACCGATCCGCGCAAATGGTTGTATAGGAGGGCTCAGGCATCTGGTCCACCAAGTCGCCAACAAGTATCGATGCCCAAGGGTCATTGTAGGCTTTGCGATATTCCACGGTACATCCTCGCACAAGATTGCGAAGTCGATTGTCATACTGCTCGTCGTCGCCCTCTCTCAAAGACGCGGGAGGAGTGGTACCGTCGGTGCTGGAGTCGGAGTCGTCCTCTCTCAAGGACGGGGGAGGGGTGGTGTCGTCGGTGAGGTCGCCCATCGGCTCGGGGAGTGGCGAAGGCGAGGCGGGATGCAGGGAGTCGTGGCCGAGCCTGGAGATAGCACGCACTTATACTGCCGTTGGTATGCTACAGGCGTGCTAACAATATACTAACGCCCGGCGATAACATCACGAGTAGGGACGCACCTCGCCAATTTGGCATCGTTATGGCTCATGAAGAGGTCGGCGACCTGGGGCTCGGCATCGACCTCCATCATGGATGAGGAGTCAGATTCGCCCTCTCTCAAGGACGGGGACGGGGGAGGGGTGGTGTCGTCGTTGGGGTCGCCCATCGGCTCGGGGAGTGGCGAAGGCGAGGCGGGCAGTGGGGAGTCGTGGCCGAGCCTGGAGATAGCACGCACTTATTATGCCGTTAGCATGCTAACGGAGTATCAAAGGGACCCTAACGCCGACATGCAAACATTCCAAAGCAAGGGGGGGGGAAGGGGGGCTCACCTCGCCAGGTTGCTGGCATCGATGGAGGCGGCGACAATGTGCATGATTTTCGCGGCAATGGACACGAGACAATCTGCCACTTCACGTTCCCGTACTTGTATGGAAAATGCGTGGTCCCCGTACATTACCTTGCCTGGTTCTTCAACCAAAATGGACGGGATTGGCAACCATGTCGGGTAGCGCCGTTGGGTGGTTAGCATTTCTAGTGCGCAAGCATGAAACTCGTGGGGAGTCATGCAAGTCGGTTCGTCCTTGGCATGACAACAGGTGTAAATGTGAACCATGCCGACGTGTCTGTACTCCCGCACTTTCAACAGGCCAGCGGTTACTTCACAAAGAGCACGCTGCATCTCGAGTGACGGGCACCTGCCAAGTTCGAAAGCGGCGGGTTAAAATACTTTCAACAGGTCGTATAACAACAAGCGAGCCCTTAAATAGGCCTTCAATATTCCCGAGCACTATATACGGCATCCTACAAACCATATAGTACGACTTTTTGAAACATGCATGCCGTGGTTGCCTGTACGCGACCCGTACATCTCGAAAGGAATACTAAAACTATAGGGTAAAGCACTCACCTTGGATCATATACACACGCCACCGTGGTTTCCGCCCAAGTGTTGGTTCTTTGCTTTACTTTTCAGAGTAGAGAAAGCAAAATTTCAGCCCATGACCAACGCCAAGACTTAAGGTAAAAGCTATACCCTTTCTAAGTCAGAACCTAAGTTGTTGTGATTTTGTGTGAAGTTTCTCACTTGACTAAGTGTTGGTTTATTGTTCCACTTGCTTTTTCAGATCGAATGAGAATGGGCGAGTGGAAAATCTCGGAAGGTTTTACTCCAAGACCAACGCCGAGATTTCTCGCTTGTTGCACGTTCGGTTTTAAAGAGATTAGGTTGATTCCCTAGAGGCAATTTTCGGACTAGAGCCTTGTTTTGAGCGAATTAGGCTACGAATGGGGCAGCCCTACTTACGATTGGATTGTAATGTGGATAGTAAAAATATTAACGTTTCTAGACTTCCCAAAGAATTGTATCCCATCGTGCCTAGCTAGCTACACTATCGTATTAATATTATTGTATTAAACATGCTCGAGTGTTCCATGCGTATGCGTGATGTGCTAGCCTTCGCATAGCATACGCATTGTGAACACACTTTATGTAAGTAGCACACATTTTCGCAATCCTCTAGTGATATTGTGCATATAGATAGGCCTCGTACACGCGAGTGCTAAAGGCATACTAATGACATTACACTTGAACAAGGATTCTTACTAAAATTCACTAAGTATTACTAAAAAATCGAGAATGGTCCTAAAGTGTCAAAATGCCTCCTAAAGCTGGGTAATTGGGATTTGGTGTCCTAAACACGCCCCTAAAAGCCCCTAAAAGCCGCGGAGACAGGCGAGAATCTGAGATCGAGAGCCTAAACGCTTGTATAAATTTAAAGAAAGGCTAATCGACGTGTATAAATTGCGAGAGCATGGGGGAAGGCATACAGTCGCGGTATAAATGATAGAAATTCCATGGCAAGCAGGTGATGAGTGCATGAATATAAACTAAGATAATAAGATAGCGAAATCGCATGCATGGCCATGGCCGTCATCACGACGAGTCGATGGCGCTTGCGATCGATTGCGCACGATGATGATATGCAAGGCGAGATATCCCGCCTGTTGCGCCAAACCAAGTCGTGTTTGTCTTGAAGTTCTTTGCAATTTGAAAAACGTGCGGTTGACTCTCGCAAGAGAGTAAAAAAAAAACAGCAAGCTGCAATGGAGAAAACGGGAGATAGCGGTCCTTCCTCGAAGAGGCAAAGGACCTTGCAGGTTTGGAACAGATTCCACTCGTAGGCCTACCGGCTGTTAGCTTGCTATTTAGTCAGCAGTGGTGTTTTCCTTGATTAGGTTCATAGGCATGCATGTGTTTACGTTGGCGATTGCTCGCAGGATGGACCTGTGGGAGGCGTGCAGTCCGCGTCGCGTGGCGCAGCGTTGCTTGGGGTGGCCATGCGAGTCCCTGAAGGGCAGGTGGGTTACCTCTAGGTGTTCGACATGCGTGTATTGTTTATAGGGAAAATGCGTATTGGCCAGTTTGTTAATATTCGACGGTGTCGCAGGTGGGTGCTTCTGCGCGGACGGTGATGCCCTCCAGGAGCGTCGGCGGCAGCATCATGCTTCGTGCTGCTGCTGCACCCCAGGGCCCTGCGGTAAGTGTTCTTGGACCGTTGACATTTCCGTGTCACTCCTCCCGTAACTCAGCTGCCTGCTCTTTCGCTCTAGGAACGTGAACATCTTGGAGCGGGTATGTTCGTTTTTTTTGGGGGAATATTTGTCTAGTGCATAATCGCGCCGGATCTTTGTACCTTATGCACATACTTGTCTAAAAAGTGCCCCACGCCGCCTCACGGTCTAAATTGCGCCTCATACCGCCGCATCACACCACCTCACGGTCTGGAGCGTGCCTCACACAGCCTCCTGCAGTGCGCCCCGGCGGGCAGGGTGGTGGAGCTGCTGCTGCACCCCAGGGGCCTGCGGTAAGTGTTCTTGGACCGTTGACATTTCCGAGTCACTCCTCCTGTAACTCAGCTGCCTGCTTTTTCCTTGTAGGAACGTGAACATCTTGGAGCGGGTATGTTCCTTTTTTGTGGGGGGAATATGTGTCTAGTGCATAATCGCGCCGGATCTTTGTACCTTATGCACATACTTGTCTAAAAAGTGCCCCACGCCGCCTCACGGTATAAATTGCGCCTCATACCACCGCATCACACCACCTCACGGTCTGGAGCATGCCTCACACAGCCTGCTGCAGTGCGCGCCGGCGGGTATGGAGGTCGACCTCGGTATCCGCCCCCAATGGGGCCTGCGGTAAGTGTTCTTGGACCGTTGACATTCCCGAGTCACTCCTCCCGTAACTCAGCTGCCTGCTTTTTCCATGTATGAACGTGAACATCTTGGAGCGGGTATGTTCGTTTTTTGTGGGGGGAATATTTGTGTAGAGCATGCTCGCGCCGGATCTTTGTACCTTATGCACCTACTTGTCAAAAAAGTGCCCCACGCCGCCTCACGGTCTAAATTGCGCCTCATACCGCCGCATCACACCACCTCACGGTCTGGAGCGTGCCTCACACAGCCTCCTGCAGTGCGCCCCGGTGGGCATGGTGGTGGAGCTGCTGCTGCACCCCAGGGGCCTGCGGTAAGTGTTCTTGGACCGTTGACATTTCCGAGTCACTCCTCCCGTAACTCAGCTGCCTGCTTTTTCCTTGTAGGAACGTGAACATCTTGGAGCGGGTATGTTCCTTTTTTGTGGGGGGGAATATTTGTCTAGTGCATAATCGCGCCGGATCTTTGTACCTTATGCACATACTTGTCTAAAAAGTGCCCCACGCCGCCTCACGGTCTAAATTGCGCCTCATACCGCCGCATCACACCTCCTCACGGTCTGGAGCGTGCCTCACACAGCCTCCTGCAGTGCGCCCCGGTGGGCATGGTGGTGGAGCTGCTGCTGCACCCCAGGGGCCTGCGGTAAGTGTTCTTGGACCGTTGACATTTCCGAGTCACTCCTCCCGTAACTCAGCTGCCTGATTTTTCCATGTAGAAACGTGAACATCTTGGAGCCCACACAACCTCACGGTCCGCAGCATGCCTCACGTGGCACACGGTCTGTGCTCTGCAGGAGGCTGACCCTGCGCAGGAGGCGGGGGAGGTGGAGGGTGTCTCCCAAGCTGACCTGGTGCGCTTCTCAGCCTGCTAACCACGTCCAATCTGTTTCTTAACCATAAGAGCTTCAGAGGGTGTGCCGGAATCACCATTGGTGATCTGCTTGTGTGGGGCGCCTGGTGGAAGTAGTACAGTTAGGAGGCGTGTTCAGATGTGAGACGACTTGAGCCAAGCGTGCGCGTGTTTACCACGGGCATGTCTTTTGGCTCGTCGTGCTATGCGCGCCAGGTCTCCTATGACTCGAAGTCCTCCACGGTGACTGACTCCGCGCACCTATGATGCGAAGTAAGTCCTCCACCGTGACTGACTCCGCGCACCTATGACTCGAAGTCCTCCACGGTGACTGACTCCGCGCACCTAAGACTCGAAGTCCACCACCGTGACTGACTCCGCGCACCTATGATTCGAAGTCCTCCACGGTGGCTGACTCTGCGCACCTATGATTCGAAGTCCTCCACAGTGACTGCCTGACATCGCGCACCTATGATGCGAAGTCCTCCACGGTGACTGTCTCCAGGTCTCCGGTTCGTCTTCGGTGTGAGGCCGATGGTGCCATGGTGTCCCCTCCACGGGCGCGCCGGACTTGAGCCAAGCGTGCGCGTGTTTACCACGGGCATGTCTCTTGGCTCGTCGTGCTGTGCACGCCAGGTCTCCAGTCCGTCTTTGGTGTAAGGCCGATCGTGCCATGGTGTCCCCTCAACAGGGTTGTCGACTTGAGCCAAGCGTGCGCGTGTTTACCACTGGCATGTCTCTTGGCTCGTCGTGCAATGGTGTATGGTCGGGTCAGACAAGATCGGGTTGGTGGGCATTTGGCTCACGCACGTCATGCGCAGGCGCACCCTCTAGTTTACCCGCGCCGGCTCTGCACGCATGGGATCACACCCAGCCTGTGTACGCAGCTCGCGGGAGGGGCGGATGATGTGAGGTCATGGGAGGGAGAGTCGTTTGTCGTGTGGCCGTCGTCAGTTGGAGGGGGGTGTAGAGTTGTAGACAAGGTCGGGTTGGTGGGCGTTCGGCTCACGCACGTCATGCGCATGCGCACCCTCTAGTTTACCCGCGCCAGCTCTGCACGCATGGGATCACACCCAGCCTGTGTACGCAGCTCGTGGGAGGGGCGGATGATGTGAGGTCATGGGAGGGAGAGTCGTTTGTCGTGTGGCCGTCGTCAGTTGGAGGGGGGTGTAGAGTTGTAGACAAGGTCGGGTTGGTGGGCGTTCGGCTCACGCACGTCATGCGCAGGCGCACCCTCTAGTTTACCCGCGCCAGCTCTGCACTTATGGGATCACACCCAGCCTGTGTACGCAGCTCGTGGGAGGGGCGGATGATGTGAGGTCATGGGAGGGAGAGTCGTTTGTCGTGTGGCCGTCGTCAGTTGGAGGGGGTGTAGAGTTGTAGACAAGGTCGGGTTGGTGGGCGTTCGGCTCACGCACGTCATGCGCAGGCGCACCCTCTAGTTTACCCGCGCCAGCTCTGCACTTATGGGATCACACCCAGCCTGTGTACGCAGCTCGTGGGAGGGGCGGATGATGTGAGGTCATGGGAGGGAGAGTCGTTTGTCGTGTGGCCGTCGTCAGTTGGAGGGGGGTGTAGAGTTGTAGACAAGGTCGGGTTGGTGGGCGTTCGGCTCACGCACGTCATGCGCAGGCGCACCCTCTAGTTTACCCGCGCCAGCTCTGCACGCATGGGATCACACCCAGCCTGTGTACGCAGCTCGTGGGAGGGGCGGATGATGTGAGGTCATGGGAGGGAGAGTCGTTTGTCGTGTGGCCGTTGCGCCGTTCAGTTGTAGGGGGGTGTGGAGTTGTAGACAAGGTCGGGTTCGTGGGCGTTCGGCTCACGCACGTCATGCGCGGCGCACCCTCTAGTGTACCCGCGCCAGCTCTGCACGCATGGGATCACACCCAGCCTGTGTACGTAGCTCGTGGGAGGGGCGGATGATGTGAGGTCATGGGAGGGAGAGTCGTTTGTCGTGTGGCCGTCCAGTTGGAGGGGGGTGTAGAGTTGTAGGCAAGGTCGGGTTGGTGGGCGTTCGGCTCACGCACGTCATGCGCGGCGCACCCTCTAGTGTACCCGCGCCGGCTCTGCACGCATGGGATCACACCCAGCCTGTGTACGCAGCTCGTGGGAGGGGCGGATGATGTGAGGTCATGGGAGGAAGAGTCGTTTGTCGTGTGGCCGTCGTCAGTTGGAGGGGGGTGTAGAGTTGTAGACAAGGTCGGGTTGGTGGGCGTTCGGCTCACGCACGTCATGCGCAGGCGCACCCTCTAGTTTACCCGCGCCAGCTCTGCACGCATGGGATCACACCCAGCCTGTGTACACAGCTCGTGGGAGGGGCGGATGATGTGAGGTCATGGGAGGGAGAGTCGTTTGTCGTGTGGCCGTCGTCAGTTGGAGGGGGGTGTAGAGTTGTAGACAAGGTCGGGTTGGTGGGCGTTCGGCTCACGCACGTCATGCGCAGGCGCAGCCTCTAGTTTACCCGCGCCAGCTCTGCACTTATGGGATCACACCCAGCCTGTGTACGCAGCTCGTGGGAGGGGCGGATGATGTGAGGTCATGGGAGGGAGAGTCGTTTGTCGTGTGGCCGTCTAGTTGGAGGGGGGTGTAGAGTTGTAGACAAGGTCGGTGTAAGGCCGATGGTGCCATGGTATCCCCTCAACAGGGTTGTCGACTTGAGCCAAGCGTGCGCGTGTTTACCACTGGCATGTCTCTTGGCTCGTCGTGCAATGGTGTATGGTCGGGTCAGACAAGGTCGGGTTGGTGGGCGTCCGGCTCACGCACGTCATGCGCAGGCGCACCCTCTAGTGTACCCGCGCTAGCTCTGCACGCATGGGATCACACCCAGCCTGTGTACGCAGCTCGTGGGAGGGGCGGATGATGTGAGGTCATGGGAGGGAGAGTCGTTTGTCGTGTGGCCGTTCAGTTGTAGGGGGGTGTAGAGTTGTAGACAAGGTCGGGTTGGTGGGCGTTCGGCTCACGCACGTCATGCGCAGGCGCACCCTCTAGTTTACCCGCGCCAGCTCTGCACGCATGGGATCACACCCAGCCTGTGTACGCAGCTCGTGGGAGGGGCGGATGATGTGAGGTCATGGGAGGGAGAGTCGTTTGTCGTGTGGCCGTCGTCAGTTGGAGGGGGGTGTAGAGTTGTAGACAAGGTCGGTGTAAGGCCGATGGTGCCATGGTATTCCCCTCAACAGGGTTGTCGACTTGAGCCAAGCGTGCGCGTGTTTACCACTGGCATGTCTCTTGGCTCGTCGTGCAATGGTGTATGGTCGGGTCAGACAAGGTCGGGTTGGTGGGCGTCCGGCTCACGCACGTCATGCGCAGGCGCACCCTCTAGTTTACCCGCGCCAGCTCTGCACGCATGGGATCACACCCAGCCTGTGTACGCAGCTCGTGGGAGGGGCGGATGATGTGAGGTCATGGGAGGGAGAGTCGTTTGTCGTGTGGCCGTCTAGTTGGAGGGGGGTGTAGAGTTGTAGACAAGGTCGGTGTAAGGCCGATGGTGCCATGGTATCCCCTCAACAGGGTTGTCGACTTGAGCCAAGCGTGCGCGTGTTTACCACTGGCATGTCTCTTGGCTCGTCGTGCAATGGTGTATGGTCGGGTCAGACAAGGTCGGGTTGGTGGGCGTCCGGCTCACGCACGTCATGCGCAGGCGCACCCTCTAGTTTACCCGCGCCAGCTCTGCACGCATGGGATCACACCCAGCCTGTGTTCCATCGAGGGTGCGCATGGGATCACACCCATCCATGATGCACGTTACAGCACGCTCGTTTAGGAGGTACTGCGTGACGTCATGACAAATTGAACCTAGCTCACGGGCTTGCACAGGGAGATGAAGTTGAGGAGGTGTACACGTGGGAGGAGGTTCTGCGAGTCTTTTTTCCCAGACCCGAGGAGGACTACTGCATATTGTGTTTAGAGGAAGTGCATCCGGAGGATCAACTGGACTGCGGTGGCCTAGGATGCGAGTGTAAAGAGAAATACATGCATTTTTCGTGTTTTGGTTTGTTTGTACGAACCCATGCCTCCGGCTGGGTCACGTGCCCATGCTGTAGGCAGAAGTGGTTTAAGTGAACCTTTCTTCAACGTGTGTGTACATTATGTAAATAGTACCGAGTCATCCCTTGCCTGTTTTGTATTCACTTACAGCTTGTTAGCTGTTCTTTGAAAATGAAGACGTGGATGTTTCCGGTGTCCTTCTTAAAAGTGTCTTGCAAGCCTGAACGGACAGTATGTTATCTCCGGACCGAAGCCTGAACGGAGAGTATGTTGCCTCCTGTATTCTCCTCCAACTCCTGTTCCTGTTCAGCACTCATCATGCAATCAGTCCGGGCTGTGTCAGGCTGCTCTGTACCGCGGCCCGGAGGAGGAGGTGATCGCCATTTTGCGCCTGCTTCGCGAACCTGGCGACCCGGTTCTGTACGCGGAGGTGGTGTGGCACAATGCCACCACCACATACGAGCCAGTTTCCGGTCCTAGACCGAATGGTACAATTCTGAACTTAGAATTGTACCAGGATTTTATCATGAGCGCCAATAGGGCCGGCTGCCGCAGAGTGCCGTGGAGGTGCTCGGTCTGCGAGCTAAACGGCTGGCCGGATGGTATTTCCGAGCCTCCGCCTGTGAGGCGGAGCCTTAATGGCTGCCGTTTAGGTATCTGCCAGGCCTGCTACGAGGGTGTGATGGCGTATAGGCCTCCCAACCAGCGACAGTGCCCTTTTTGCAGAGGGTACTTCGAGCATCGCAGTGGAGTGCACTACTACGAGGAAGCGTAGAGTTGCCAAGTAGCCTAGTTGCCCCACAATTTCTTTAAATTGCTTACAGAACCACCTGCAACATGTATAACAGTGTTTATCAACTTCGATTCCAATAAAAGTTCCATTGGTGTCGTGTTGCCGTTAAGTTGAGTTTACGGGGTTGCTCACCGTTTCTCACGCTTTCCGGTGTGGTGTATGTGCCGTAGCCCTCACTCTCTGCACCATCCGCTACAAAGGAAAAAACCCGATCCGCTCGGCGTCGCAAGGCAAAGGCGAAAATGGTATTTCCGAGCCTCCGCCTGTGAGGCGGAGCCTTAATGGCTGCCGTTTAGGTATCTGCCAGGCCTGCTACGAGGGTGTGATGACGTATAGGCCTCCCAACGAGCGACAGTGCCCTTTTTGCAGAGGGTACTTCGAGCATCGCAGTGGAGTGCACTACTACGAGGAAGCGTAGAGTTGCCAAGTAGCCTAGTTGCCCCACGATTTCTTTAAATTGCTTACAGAACCACCTGCAACATGTATAACAGTGTTTATCAACTTCGATTCCAATAAAAGTTCCATTGGTGTCGTGTTGCCGTTAAGTTGAGTTTACGGGGTTGCTCACCGTTTCTCACGATTTCCGGTGTGGTGTATGTGCTGTAGCCCTCACTCTCTGCACCATCCGCTACAAAGGAAAAAACCCGATCCGCTCGGCGTCGCAAGGCAAAGGCGCTGCGGTCCTGGGCGGTAAAAAAAGAAGTTCATGACGCACCCCGCCACAGTCAACCACTGCAACTTCCTTGTTTTCACCAGGCATTATCTGTTGAATCAATTCAAAAGAGGTTCCGGCTTGGAAAACCGGAGGCCTGCCTCGACAATCTCGTCCAGATAGGTGCACAGTTTGGGGTGCCCAGGGTCTCGCGCCCACAAGTCGTAACATACGGCGTTTCTCAGGGCACCAAAGCTCATGGTAAAGGCTCTTACGGCAACGTCCTTTTACACTGCACTATTGATAACACCGAGCGGGCTGTTCTCAAGGACTACACCGACCCTGCACTGCACCGTCGCCTGCGGTTCTGTGCCGTGGAGCTGTACATGCACTCTTTGGCCCGTATCGCGTCTCCCACAACGGTTGTCCCCTGCTTAGGATACGGGGCCCACATTGGCGCTCCAGACCAGTCCGCGTTCCTCGTCATGAAATATGGCGGGGAGACCCTCATCGACTTCCTGAAAGCCCGCTCTCCATCAGAAATAACAATCGGAGTGCGGCGCCAGCTGGTCATCGACTTGTTTCGTGGCGTTTCGGAACTCCATGCCGCTGGATTGGTGCATGGGGACCTGAAAGGAAACAACGTGCTTGTACAAGACAATCTGTCGGCTGTTGGCGGACAAAGTCTCAAAATCATCGACTTCGGTTTGAGCTGCCTTGAGCGAACGGATCCGAGTGTTGTCCCACCAGTCCCACCACCAGCGCCACAAATTTCTACTTTCTACAAAGCATGGAAGCCCTCTCACCGGGCTCCGGAGTCCTCGCTAGCGAACAAAACCACCTACAGCGACATCTGGGCAATTGGCGGGCTCGCCATGCAAATACTCTTAGGGAAAAACCTTCCATGGGAACAGCTTCTGGCGTTGGCTAAGGAGCGTAACATGGGACAATGGGAGCCACATAGTCGTACTTCAAAAACGCTAACATTGCTCGTGAATGCGTGTCTCGAAGTCGACCCAGCGAACAGGCCAACTGCCTCCAAGTTACACTCAACTTTCTTTGCGTCTCGGATACAATCAAGTAATGATGGGGTAGAAGGGAGCAATTCCTACCACCGCTTAGTGCCAGGTTCCAACGCTTAGTGCTTGTCACGTTTGTACGCAAATCCTAGTTAGGCATGCACATTTTCAACACATTTTGCCAGTAATGCGTCATGTATATTCCGTATATTTGCACTGTGCTGACTTGAACGGATTCTTGCATATCACCGTCGCTGATGACTGCGTTACATCATGCCGTTATTGACCGATGCTCAATGGGCACCGGTGGTCAGGTTGCCGTTGGGCGGAGCTCGTTCTTTCTGGGCGAACCTGGGTGGGGGGTCACCGCATCCAGCCTTACCGCATTCAGTGATAAACCTGTGTCACGAAGGCAGACGCCCTGGCTCCGGTACCATCTCGCGTTTGTTTGTGAAGGCATTCCGGACGGCGTGCGTGTCCTAGACCTATTTACCGTGTGCAATGTGTGCCAGTTGGAAACATTGTGGCGGAAATACCATCCAGCGACCCGTCCTTCCCCAGAATCGGCAATGGCCTTCAACCAAGCCCACCCCCGCGAACAGAATGCATGGAGGATGGCTGTACATGCTTTTCCTTCCGAAGACCTCACATCCGTGTTACAGGTTCAGGTCATTCGGACGGACGGACGGATGAATGTCAAAAGCTCTCCCCACCACTTCTACGCATGGATCTTGACGCCCCCTGTGCGGGTCTGGCTCTATCCAGTGCTCTCGGTGATGGTATGCATGCATCGTGGAACGGTGTATGCCGCAGCCAGCAGCGACCTCTCAGCAGGCACCGCTCCCAGACTCGACATGCGTGCACCGCCTCCGCGCGTGCACGCCGGGTATACGATGTTAGGAATAGAAACCGCGCTGAAGGCAGGTGGTGGTAGACTCCAGCCCAGTTCCCTGTCAGTGCTTTTTCTGGATGCTCAGGAGTCGCATGCCGCGGATTTCACTGCCACCCACCGAATGCAGGCCCAGCGGGTGTTAGCTGACTGTCGCGCCAAATCAATCAGTATCAATTGGACCAAGTGGTATCGGCCATGGCAAACCCAGTCGTCCGGAGCCGACTCCTTTTTCGATGGCGGTGAGGGGTTCCTCACTCGGTCCGATGATCCCAAGGGAGCACCTCCAGGGATTGATAAATTTCTCGAAACCCTTGGGCCAATTTCAGGCACCGTGGAAAGGTACCACGCTTTCCTGAGTAGCAATATGAATGCCTTTCATGTAGATAACATTTCCGAGCTCGCTTCGAGCCCGTATAGGAATCTGCTGGAAGCAGTGACATCCCAGCAACCGGCACCAACAGTCATAGTCATCATGGGCGCGTACGTTTCCCAGTGCGTGCTGCACACCGCTCTTGCGGCGCAGCAACTGGGATACTGCATAATAATTGTGGAAGACGCGTGCGTGGCATACCCCACACTGAATAATGTCGCGCCGGGCAAACTTGAGCAGACTGTAGAGGGGCATTGGGATCTCCTTACTCGTTGTGCAGTGGTGTTAAATGTTGAGGATTTCATTAGCGGCATTCAGTAGCAATTTTTACACACGCCTTGCGATAGCATACGTACATCACTCTAGACATTTTATTAGTAAGTTGTACCGCTGTCTCCACTTGGACAATAGTAAATTGTCTGATTACGTCCTGATGAATACTGTCGCTCTGATTAATACAGGCGCAGCAATCATGGCATGGCCGGTGGAATTCACCCTCACTTCCTACCCTCACATGTCCACCATCTCCTGTTGCAAATGACAAAGTACATTACACAGGAGACCAAGGCCACCATCTCTTGTTTTATATTCTTTTGGAGTGGATGAAGAAGCACTGGCTTTGCAGGACAAAGCCAGAAGTGCTGTTCATTAGGGATTGGGTAGAGGAAAGGATAATGTGGGCAGTTGGTGAAAAGGTTCTTGTTTCGTGTGAATATGGTATTGTTCAAGTGCCATATGATATTGCACAGCTGAGTGGTACTCCCGTACATATTCCCGAAGGCGAGCCGGAAGTTGAGCATCAGATGTGTATCAGTCCCAGATGGCATTCCTTATTGTGGCTCGTGAATGAAGAGTATTTGAAAGAGCCACATTATTGGTTAAATGATCAGCATTATGCGTGTTACTTTCGTTACCGGTGGAATTTGCACAAGGCAGTTATGCATAGATACAAGGTAGCAGACCTATTGTCAGAGGGGGAAACAATTTAAATGTACTGCAAAGATGAGTAATTGGCAACTAGCATGTATAGAGTAAGAATACAATCTAATAATATTGCTGCTGTAGTAATAATAATGTTGCTGAGCAATATTACAATGTTGTAAAACGTACCACAGTTCTTCGCAAGGAAAGCGCCTGTTGAATTTCCGGGTAGCATGGTAATAATTATTGCAATATTGCAATCTAAAATTGCAATATCATATTGTAATATTACAATCTACTATTACAATCTATATGGTATATATTATCATATCATATCATATCATGTATACATATCTAAATCTAGATAATATATAAATATTATGTAGATAAGATCTATATCATATATGCATATCTAATATTACAATCTAATAATGTAATTTTAGTAGATTACCTATAAGATTATAGGTAATCTAATAATATTACCTGTAGTAATATAGGTAATCTAATAATATTAACTATTATTAGATATGTAATAGTAACACCAATCTAATACATGTGATAATTAGAATAAAAACCACCACAACAAATAAATGTGGGTTGGGCGTGGGGCGTGGACCTCGCAGGGTACAATGGCACCACACAAGCCGCCTTGGTCAGGGGCAATGCCTACTACGCGGCATGTTCATTTCGCGTCAAGCCAGAGGCCACGAACAAGCGAAGGGGAGGCGCAAACGGCAGAGGTGCTTCGACCTCCAGCAAATCAAGCACCGATCCCCGTAAGACTCGCCGGCTCCCTTGTTACCCTTCTACAACGCATTTACTAAAGCCTTGCTTTAAACCTACCAAGCATTTTCGTGGTGGCATGACTGGACGGGTCATCCTCGGTTTGCACGGATC
Source organism: Cymbomonas tetramitiformis (assembly GCA_001247695.2). Lineage (NCBI taxonomy): Eukaryota > Viridiplantae > Chlorophyta > Pyramimonadophyceae > Pyramimonadales > Pyramimonadaceae > Cymbomonas > Cymbomonas tetramitiformis. The sequence continues at coordinate 8,120 of LGRX02003862.1, read as the reverse complement.
ATGGATCTTGCAGGAGGAGCACCAGGGCGGTGACGAACCCGCGGCGTCAAGTTTTCTGCCGGAGGACGGTGCCGAACCCGCTAAACCACGAGGCACGTTCTTTTAGTTGCCCTGTGATCCCGTCAGTCAGCATCAAGTGCAGATGTGTATAAAGGGTACAAGAATGCATCAAATAATTGTACGCAAACTCCAGCAAATCATTACACACCCTACCGACCGCACCGAACAACATCGTATGGTATCGGTGCAGTTCGTGGTGTAGACGGTGGCCCGCGCGCTGCGATCCCGTAACGGAGTGCCAAATGCCCTGAGACACACCGGTGGTCGAATCAGGAGCGCCACGCAACCGACAGGCAGCTGGCCCACATCTGGACGTGGAGGCTTTCATAAGGAAGATCCCTGTGGGATTCGACCTGGAGGCGCGGCAGATCGTGGATAAGCCCACGAGTGCATATTGGGCAAACGTCCCCGAGGCCCAGGAGCGATTCGATCTGTGTGTGAAGCTGTTTACCCAGGCGTATCCTACACTGGAAAAAGACGTCGCAACCCGTAAGGTACAACGACGGCTAGTCAACCGACGTTTTCTGGGACCGAAGGGCACGACAGTAGAACAGCGCCAACGGACTGACTTGAACGCGGCGACGGAATTCAACAACCAAGTCCGAGACAAACGCCCAGACTTGGTGATAGCCCTGGCGGCACCCACTCATGGTGCCTTGGCCGGGGCCATAGATCCCCTATCGCCAACATCCGATGCTGTCGAGCGGGTGGTTAATGCCGGGAGGTGGCCTACAAATATAAACATGGAGCCTCGACGGAGCCCACGAGTGCACGCCGCTGTTGATGCAGCAGCACCACTGGTTGCCAGTACACCTCCACGGCGGACTAGTCCACTAGTGCACGCCGCTGTTCCTGCAGCAGCACCACTGGTTGCCAGTACACCTCCACGGCGGACTAGTCCACTAGTGCACGCCGCTGTTCCTGCAGCAGCACCACTGGTTGCCAGTACACCTCCACTGCGGACTAGTCCACGAGTGCACGCCGCTGTTCCTGCAGCAGCACCACTGGTTGCCAATATACCTCCACGGACAAGCCCACGAGTTCGCGACGCCGTTCCTGCAGCCGTACCACTGGTTGCCAATACACCTCCACGGACTAGTCCACGAGTTCGCGACGCCGTTCCTGCTCCAGGAGCACCACTGGCTGCAACCAGCGTGCCTCGACGGAGCCCACGAGGTGACGGAGCGGAGCCGAACCAGTATGAGGAGCAGAGGAAGAAAACGATGGCTAGTACGTAGTCTACCCGTTTGCGACTCGCGCATGTGTACGTGAACAAACACGCGTTAGTTGCCATGTTCTCGTGTTAGTTTGCGCAATCATGGGAGATGATACTAAATGGGCATGGGGGGTTTTGCACTACTGTCAGGCAACAAACGCAAGTTGAGCGCTGCGTTTGGTTGCGCACCAACCGCATACGAAGACTTGCAGCGGGAGAAGCAAAAGCTGCTCCCGCAAGTACAGCAGCTGGGTGTACCGGCACTGATCGAACACGTGCAGCACGTAGCGAGGGTTACACAGAGAAAGGTTTGCATGACGGCGAAGGCCGTCTTCGAGAAGGTACACATGCCTGGTTTTGAACTTCTCAGTACGCAACACGGGACGACGGGGGGGCGGGGGGAGGTCGAGACGGAGTTGCGGGAGCGGTGGACTAAGGACCTGAAAAAAATAGGCAAAAAAGGATCCGTTTTGAAGGCGGCTTTCAAATCGATTAACCAGGCTACACGGCAAGCTCCCGCGGCTGCCACACAGCGCGCACCCCGTGCAACACGAGCGGTGCGAAGCATGGCGGATGTCGACGACCATGATGACTCGGACGATGATGACGCGGACGATGATGACATGCGACAGGTGCTCGCATACGGAAGGGGCTTACTAACGAAGAGAGCCTCGATGACCGCGGCGGCGAAACGTAAGGCGGCGGTAACAGCTTGGACCGAGAATGCAATCGAAGAGTTCCAATCTGATTCGCATATCACGTTCGGCGATTGGTACGGGGGCGTGGTGAAGGATAAGGACGGTACCGAACGAGACGTAGATGCCTATGTGGGAGAAACGGTGTTTGAGCACGAGACCATCGGCGATGCATCTCCTTGGCGCACGATGGGACATCCGGAGATCATGCGATGCCACCTAGTGGCAGCGGACGATGGAAATGTGGATGGCACGGTGGAGCCACTGGCTAGGTTTGACTACAGCATTTTCCACGGTGACTTTACGGTGGAGTCCTGGACGTGGGAGCAGCTGGTGGAGATGAATCTGAAAATCGTGCCCGCAGTCCGGGTGAAACGAAACTACGAGGTTGGGTGGAAGGACGAGGCCGGCGTAGAGCGCACCTTGACCCTGGCAGAGTGCCGTGGTAATTTCGGCGCAGACCGGATTCCAGCGTTGCGCACTCGTAATTTCTGGACGGCGGCACCCGACGGCAGCACCCGCATGGGAGGACAACAAGCGCCGTAGAAACTAGAGCAAGTTTGGAAAGACGCCAGATATCAGTTTGTTTATTTGTGATGTACGCTGACGCAACATTAGGTGGTTGTTTGTTTTGACGTGTAGCACGCCGCGATGTGCCTTCCATGCGATATGGAGTTGGCAGCCTGCTGGGTTTACTCCTGGCGGAAAAAAGAACGTTTATAACAATTTCATTTCTGTTTGGTTTGATCTATAGTACACCGGGAGGTGCCTTCCATGCGATATGGAGTTGGCAGCCTGCTGGGTTTACTCCTGGCGGAAAGAAGAACGTTAATAACAATTTCATTTCTGTTGGTTTGATCTCTAGTACACCGGGAGGTGCCGTCCATGCGATATGGAGTTGGCAGCCTGCTGGGTTTACCCCTGGCGGAAACAAGCACGTTAATAACAATTTCATTTCAGGTTGTTTTGATCTGTAGTGCACCGGGAGGTGCCGTCCATGCGATAACGAGTTGGCAGCCTGCTAGGTTTACTCCTGGCGGAATCAACAACCATTCGGTTGAGCAGTGTGATTAGCAAGTACAAAACCCGAACTCGATCCTTTTCTGATATATACAGATGTAACCAGGTGATGCAAGGAGATGCCAGGGCGGAAGAAGCACGCTTACTTCCATTTCACAACCCGCTGTTCCTTGCGAAATGATCGTCGCATAGGTGTTGCGCCTTCTGATGACAATTGCAGTGATGAATAAACCTGCTGATGGCACGCCGAACATGCACAAGTTGTCTATAACGAATGCATGTAAATCGTCCCGGAATTGGGTATAACTGTGGCATGTGCGCAGGACAGAAGGACTGGTTTAACTGGACAGCGGTGTCGTTCACGGAGGAGGAGGTGGAACAAATGGTGCAGCGATCCGCAAGCACCCGCACCACCATACGACGCACAATGCGCGCGCAGCTGAAACTCGTAGAAGCATGTCGAGGCCCTCCCTCGGCTGCCGAAAAGAACCTTCTGGGAATAATCGATGCATGGCTTACGGACCATGGGGGACGCATGGACACGAGGTATCGTGTGACTTCCCTACCATCAACAGGACCTACCCTACACGATGTTGAACCATCCGTGTTCACAAGCATGACTTTCCCGGACAGCGGCATGCACGGTGTACATGGAGTCCCTTCCGAGGTGAAGATTCAACTCGACGAGGGTGTGGTGCAAGGTGACCCCGTGTCTACACTGGACTATCTGGACTCAGATGAGGAGGATGACGATGTGCAGAAATTGCTTGCTGCAGCGGCGGACGCCCCTGAGCCGGAGGCTGATGTCACGAAAAGCACATTTCTGCAGGTATTTGCCACGTCACCCATCGATATGCCACCCATCGGGGAATGCCTAGAAATCTGCTAGCGCTCTCTTGTTTCCTTTGCGCGGGTTGGTATCTTTGTTTGTCATGGATTGCCACATTTATAGCAGACTCTCTCCAAAATACTGACGACGGTCTGGCTTGCTGGCTGGATTTACTTGCCATTGGATGTAGATATTTAGCCAGCACAACTGCGAGGAAGAAGATCTGTGGAACGAGGCCGGCTCGAACCTGGAGGAATTCCTGCCTACGAAATCGGACGTGAACGACGTCGTACCTGACCAGGAGGAGTGGGACACAGATATGGCGCCAGGCGACCCGTTATTCGTGGGGGATACCGACGCCGACCACATGACGGTGGGCGAGGCGGTTTGCTACTTCATGGAGCTGCGAAGGGCGCAACATTGGTCGAGGCCTGCATTCGACAGGTTTTTGAAGGTTTTGATCATGCTCATGGGGGGGCCTGGAAAGTGCAATCTTCCGTCAAGTCTATATAGAATGAGGAAGTTTCTGAAGACCGGGTCACACATGGACCACGCCGTGCATGTATGCGTGAATTGGTGCCGACATTACCCCCCTGGCGGCGACCGAAGCTCATGGGACAAGAACCAGACCTGTGACACAATACTGGAAACCAACTCCGACGGTGCGCCGGTGCGCACGTGTAAGGAGAAACGGTTCGAGGTCATACGTACCAGCGATGGTCGAGATGAGCTCCGTCCACGGGATTGGTTTTATTACTTCGCGCCGCAGCGTACTATAAAACGTTGGATGCGTAACCCGGAGTTTTGCAAGCAACGGGCCCGGCGGGATGCTCGAACAGGACTTGACTTCTGGACGGCAGCGCTGGCCGAACGTATTGATCAGGCCGTCGGAGGTGCCTTGCTTTCGCCGTCAGCGAGTACACCTGTAGAGCCGCCTCCAGAGGGGGGCGATCCTGGTGTGGAATACGCGGAGCACCGCTCGATGATACTCTCTCCCGGCGCGGATGACGCCCAAGTATGGAACTCGGACATCGGGTGCGATGGCGACGCCATCACCCTCGATTTCCCAGCTTTCGTTGTATTTGTGGCAGCACGGATGCTGCGACCTGAATGGATGTGTTTATTCTTTTTCTGGATATAGTATAACAACTGTTTTCTTTGTGACCAGGTCATATTCCATGGGTGCTGGCGTGATAAAGTGCGAGGATCTGCACATCTTGGTACGCATTGGAAATGAAGGGCCTGCTGTGATGCGAATGCTGTTTTGTAAATCAATACCAATTGCGTACGGTGGATCAACGCGATGTGGGATGGGTGTCGCAATGGATGTGTTGCAGTTTCGTCAACGTGATATGTGGCATCGGGTTCTGTGGCTTACACGCGGTCCCCGGCAAAAGGAGAAGAACCCCCTGGTGATATGGGCACTATTTGAAGCCGAGTTGCTACGCCTAATGCACGGGTTTGAGGTGTACGACAGTTTCCTGGAGAGAACTTACAAACTTAAAGTATTCTTGGGAATGGTGCACGCGGATTCGGTGATGCGGATCACAATGGGGCGGTTTATGGGAGTCGGTAGCTACCGGGCTGGTGCCTTTAGTCTGTTCGAAGGGACGAGCGGTCCCGGCGGGAAGGGAATGTATTTCAAGGGGTATGCCAAGCCGGTGAAGCTAACAATGACAACGGTGCAGGGGAAATCCGAGGTGTATGCGGACGAAGAGCTCCTCATGCTTTCTAAAGACGGGCATGCTGGGTTGGTATCTAGAACCGATGGAGGGGAAGCCCCGAAAATGACTGGACGGCATGGGCGCGGTGCGCTCGAGTTGATCCCGTACTTTGATCCCATGCTTCAATACGCAGTCCCCTTCGGGCACTGCGTGTTATACGGGCTGGCGAAGAGATTCTGGAAGCTATTATTGGGCAAAGTGCCAGGGGTACCCGACGCGACCTTCAGTTTGCCCAAGACGATTCTGGACGAAATGCAAGCCCGGGCGAAGCTCGTGAAGCCTCCACACGACGTCATCCGCAAGTACAACGACATTGTGCAGTATTTCGGTGAGTTAAGTAGGCTTGTCAGGGATGTGCGCTACGCACATCGCAAACCATGCATTAGTTGACGTTGCCATGAGTGCCACGCCTCGGAGACCTGTAGTGTGTATAATGGGACATACTACATCGCCCAGTTGGATGGTTGGTTGTGTGGCAGGCATGTACACAATGGAGGACGTCCTGAACTGGATCATCTACTACAGCCCTCTGGTGATTGGTGATCAACTCGCCAAGTGGAATATGGTGATGGAGGACGCTTGGCAGCAGCTGCGCAGAGCTGTGCTTCACTATGTGCGAGCTTCGGGAACTCACGCGGGGTGGAGTACTGCCGAGGTGGAAGGAGCTAGAGCGGCAGCACGCGATCACCTCCGAGCGCATGCAAACATCATGGAAAACACAGGTATATTGAAACTTCTCACATACAACATGAGGCTGGCAGTGGTGTATCTGTTTCGGCAAGAACACTATTTGGGCGAGGTCGGTGCAGCCATGGAGCTGTGGGTGGAGCGTGCCATTCAGCGTCTGAAGCGAGTGGTTAAGGATACCAAGGTGAAACAAAAGCCAGTGGAGGCTATCGTGAACGCTATTTGTGACGAAGATGCCCTACAGGACTACCGCTTCAGAAACCCGAATATGCGCAGCATGGATGTCTTGGCGGAGAAGTTGTTTCCCAAACCCACCGTCAGAGCTGCCACGGATCCAGCGGCAAAACAGGACGAGGCGCCCTGCTATTTTCTGAGCACAGGGAGGAAACTATTGCCCACTACTCTCCCATGCAACCTGCGGCTGCAACTTGATCGCCTGTTGGCAAGTTGTGCGCAGGCATCGCCTGGGGAATGTGACATCACGGTGTACCTCAGGATGTCCCTCAACACAGAGGTGGTGCATTCTTCCCAGTACATGCGAGCCACGAAGCGAATCTCACACCACGTCTCCCTCACTGGTACCGTCAGTGGTTTCGGCGAGCTAGGTCTACCACCAGGCTACCCTTACGCACAAATCCTCGCGTATTACCTTGTGACAAACTCTGCAACACAGCAGGTGGTGTGTCGCCTGGCACGGGTCGTTGCGTACAGAGAAATCCAAGACGAGTACCGTACAAAGCAAGGGATAACAGTGGTGGACAAGGAGGATTGTGTAGAGCTCATCGTACCATGTGCCGCCATCCTCACCAAGGCCATGTTTCAAGATCTCCCTGGCAGTACACACTGCCACGTCATGCACCTATTTCATCAAGTACGCACGGGCTGTTACTAATGAGACCACCCGATTCACTTTACCTAGCGCGGCACGCGTGTCGTGCATCGGCTTCCAGCATCGCCTGACCCAGCTAGAGAGCATTGATTGGCTGAACCATGGCTGAACTGCTGAACAATAGCCTAATACTTGTATGCGGCGTGGACCTGTGTAGGACTTTCTCATACTGTATTTATGGACCAATGGCTTCCCTAAACATCTAGCCAATTGTAATACACTGTGCCTAGGGTTTCCCCAACATTGGACCAATAAAATAGCAGCATATTAGGTTTCCCTACACATCTAGCCAATAGAAAAGCATAGTGCCTACGGTTTCCTAAACATTGGGCCAATAACATAGCTGCATATTAGGTTTCCCTACACATCTAGCCAATAGCAAAGCACAGTGCATAGGGTTTCCTAAACATTGGACCAATAACATAGCTGCATATTAGGTTTTCGTTAACTTCTAGCCAATAGCAAAGCACAATACCTAGGGTTTCCTAAACATCGGGCCAATAAAATAGCAGCATATTAGGTTTTCCTAAACATCGGGCCAATAAAATAGCAACATATTAGGTTTTCCTAAACATCTAGCCAATAGCAAAGCACGATGCCTAGGGTTTCCTAAACATTGGACCAATAACATAGCTGCGTATTTAAATGTGTCATCGGTTTATATTGTGTCATTTTCCTAACTTTTGAATTATACCAAGTTTATATATACTCTCGTCCAATCACTAATTACCCAACTTTAGGAGAACCCAATGTTAACATACAGTACGAGTTTATACTTAAGTATGTGTTCATATGACATGTTTAGGAGATTTTTAGGAGATTTTTAGGAGATTCTTAGGAATACTTAGGAATACTTAGGAGATTAGTTGTTAGAGTGTTATATGCACATGCTAACATCAGTTATCATATCGGCGTTAGTATGTATGTAGTACGTCCATAGCATGTCGTTAGTCTAGTATCGTTAACATGTGAATAGCATGTCGATAGTATGCGTTTAGTA
>LGRX02003861.1:0-76697 GCA_001247695.2 Cymbomonas tetramitiformis | reverse complement strand
TAAACCCTGTGGCGCTTCCCTGCTCCATGAACCTAAACCCTGTGGCGCTTCCTTTGCTCCATGAACCTTAACCGTGTTGTGTCATCTTCGGGCCCCTTCCTGTGGCACAGCTTCGGGTCACCATTTTAAGTCATCACCTCGCTCAAGTGCCGCGCTCAGCGCTCCTCCTAGGGCATGGCGAGGCGACCAGGAAATGGCGCTGAGCAGGAGTCAGCCCGCGACGGCAGCACCCCTCCCACCATGGCGGGCTGCCGAAGCCTACCTGCATGTGGGGGTCGGTCGAGGCGCGAAGGAGCTCTGAGGGAGGGGCGGGCGCCCCTGAAGGGGCGCGCAAGCAGCTCGTGGGGCAGAAGGTTGTGCACGCCACAATGCCGTAATGCCAGCTGGGCGTGGGGCGGTGCGTGCGGCAGGTGACTCCTCAGTGGAGCGCCCCGGAGGTGCTGGACGAGGACGAGGGGGTTCCCATCAACGAGAAGAGCGACGTATGGAGCTTCGGTGTGGTGCTGTGGGAGCTGGTGTCACAGCGTGTGCCGTGGGAGGGCAAGAACGCCAAAGCGATCATCACGGCAGTCATTGTGAAGGAGAAGACGCTGGAGGACGTCTACGGGTTCCCGGAGGCGTGCCCGGAGTACCTCTGCCAGTGCATGCGCGACTGCTGGCGCATGGACCCCAAGGACCGGCCGTCGATGGCGGAGCTCCTCAGGCGCTTAGAGGAGGGCGTGGCGGTGCCCCTCGCCCGGCACCTGCAGCACTGGGGAGATGCGCAGCGCCAGCGGGCGCAGGCGGTGCTGCAACGTCTCACCGCAGAGCTCTCTCGCACGGGCGCCGGGGTTGTGCTGGAGTGCATTGGGGGGGGTGGCTCCGGAGTGGTGGCGCGCGTGGATGATGCGAAGCTCAGGAAGCACGTGGCGGTGAAAGCGTGGACACCCGAGGTTTGCGCCTGGCCCCCTCCCTGCCTCCTGTGTCCTGGCCCCCTCCCTGCCTCCTGTGTCCTGGCCCCCTCTCTGCCTCCGGTGAGAAGGCGCCGCAAGCCCCGCGCACCACAATGCCACGTGGCCGAAGCAGAAGCCGCGAAGGGAGCGCACGGAGAGAGAGAGGCCTCTGGCGGGTCGGCAACGCAGCCAGTAGGGGAGTCCGCGGTCATCATTGAAGCCACTGGCGATGCTCAAATGGTTAGCAGGGCGGGCCCGCAGCACCCGCGGGCTTCAGGGAAACTTCCCGAGTGCACCGCAGCGCGTGCGCGCACCCTCACTCGGCGCCACTGCCACCGCAGCCTTAAGAGCTTGCAGATTTTCGCGATCGTTGAGGAGTTTAATCCGCAAGCCCTTTGCCCCCTCGACCTTGCTATAGGGGCGGTTATCCGGCGGGCTCAAGGCGTACTCCTCCTTGGGAATCCGGTCGCAATGGAGGTGTGGGTGATGGCTTAAGGTGTCCAAGGAGGAGTACGCCTTGAGCCCGCCGGATAACCGCCCTTATAGCAAGGTCGAGGGGGCAAAGGGCTTGCGGATTAAACTCCTCAACGATCGCGAAAATCTGCAAGCCCTTAAGGCTGCGGCGGCAGTGGCGCCGCGCGGCGAAACGGGTGACTAGGTGCACTGCACGCGCGCCGCCTCCACGATGGCCCTTTGCCGGTGCGTGTCCACTAGATGAAGCCTCCTCGGGCGAAATGTGAGAGGGTCGCGCGAGTGTTTCGAGCGGAGGCGGCCCAGCACTGACGATGCGACAGATGGCACCTTTCTGTGCGGCGCGTCATCCGGCAGTTTGGCATCGCCCCCTGTTGAGGTTGTCCTTCCAACGCTTTGTCTCGGTGGGAGCGTGCCACCCGGGCTCTGTGGCGGTACTTCTCCGGTACACTTGACGGACACGTGGACTGCTTTTGTTCTTAGCTCGGTGCCCGCAAGGTCATAAATGTCCGATATTGTCACTTTGGCTTCGAAAAAAGCTAACCAAAGTAAAATTTGACGCTTCTCACTAAATTGAGTTGTTTTTGAAAAAAAGTTATGTACTATAATAACTTACTTGCCATTTTTTTCAAGTCAGCAAAAAATTGCGAAAAATAATCACTCAAGAGGAAAACAAAATAGTGGGTCCAAAAAAAATCCAATTTCGCTTCGGTTAAGAATCAATAGAAAACAAGATCTTTTCTTGCAACGAGATTTAGTTATTTTTGAAACCAGGGAGCTGACACATTTGTTTTTTGTTTTTTTGTCATTTTTGTAATTTTACAATTTTTTGAGTAAAAGTTCTTCACGTTCGGAATAAGAAGAGAAAAAAAAATGGCTTCAAAGATTATCTGATTTCCCCGCCAATTTTCATCAAAAAGCTTTTCCTGGAGCCTAGATTTTGTCTAGATCCTGTCGTACTTATATATTCCTCATATAATGATACGAGGGTACCTTTTAATAGTAGTGACAACACTGGACAAGCCTCCGCAAGGTAAACCCCTTGGTCAATGGGCCGGAGCGTGTCTGTGCGCCTGGAGCCCGCTCTGCTCCCGTCTCGTTGCGGATGCTCAAGTCGCAGGCCCCGGCCGTGATGGTGAAGGGTCCACTGACGCCAGATGGGCTGCGGTGGGGGAGGTCCGGGCAGGGGCGGAGCTCGGAGTTCTCGGAGGCGGAGATTAAGCGAGCCCGGCGCGAGGTGCGTGTGATGCAGCGCGCCGCCAGCGAGCACCTGTGCGTGTGTCACAGGGAGGAGCCGGAGCTGTCGCCGGACCGGCAGCTGATGTGGGTGACCATGGAGCTGGTGGAGGGCACCTCCTTGGGGACGCTGCTCCACGAGCGCGGTCCTCTCGAGGAGCACTCCGCGCTGCAGTACACCATCCAGGTGCTGAAGGGCGTGGAGGCCCTGCACCGGCAGCACCTCGTTCACCGCGACCTGAAGCCCGACAACGTGATGCTTGCGCGCAGTGTCAGTGACGAGGCCGTCATCAAGCTCATCGACTTCGGCCTGTCGCGGCCGGGGGCGTTTGCTGATGAGGAGGAGGATGCGAGGCCGGAGCCGCGCGCGCCTGAGCGCGACACGATGTACTCCCTTCACGAGGGGGGCGGGCTGCAGGGCACTGTGCACTACATGAGCCCGGAGATCTGCCGCGGGGAGGCCGCGGATGCACAGTCCGATTTGTGGGCTGTGGGGGTGATGCTCTTTAAACTTATCACCGGCTCGCTGCCCTTCGGCCAGGGGTGCGTGCCTCACATGCTATAGAGCAAGCTCGCGGCCTGCTGCTTCTCCCGCTAGGGCGGTCGTGAGCCGGCTACGAGACAACCCCTTGAATGAGTGGACCAGGCGTGCGCCACCTGGAAGAGCCGTGCCGGGGCCGCCATTGGGGAGCCGACCTGAAAGCAGACGCCGCGGCTAGGAGTTGGACTGGCAAGTGTTTGGAAAGGTCTTTAATTTGCAAGGTCGAGGTCGAACAATCTGATCAATGTGTGAGTGTGGTTGCCGGCACAGCGCCCAGTTTAATGACCACGGAAAAAAGCAGAAACTTTTTGGATGATGTTTTGCTGTTTTATTTCTGGAAAATAATACTGGTTGGTGACCTCTGTATTCTGCGAGAAAACGGCGGTGGTGTCTCGGCTGGCGCATACTGTAGAGCGCATGCCACCTGGCAGCAGGAGCAGGAGCCCTTCGAGCGGCTGTTGGCGCGCAGTGAGGCCCTGGGAAGTGGCGGGGGCGTGAGGGGATGGCAGGTGCGGGAGCGTGCCACTGAAGGTGATGCGTGAAATTGTGGAGATGAAGGCGCCCCCTGGGCTGCTGGACCACATGTATAAGGAGGACAGCCGCCAGCTGGCGCCGCCCTCCGCCGCGCTGGACATGGTGCTGCGCAAGTGCCTCAGCGCGGCGCAAGAGGATCGCTATGTGCGCGCCCGCGACCTGCGGGAGGCGCTCGAGATGGTGCTCGTGTGCTCGCAGCCGCAGCAGCATTTCCACGTGTTCATCTCGTACCGGGTGACCTCGGACTCGGACCTGGCCGTCGCTCTCTACAAGGCGTTGGTGACGCAGCGTGTCGGGGCGCCCCCCGTGCCGATGAGGGTGTACCTTGACAAGGCGCGCGCCGTAATCACAGAGACCACTCCCGTCATGCCCTCTCGTAATCACAGAGACCACTCCCGGCATGCCCTCTCGTGATCTTGCAGCTGTCGCGTGGGTCGAGTCACTTCACTACCACCCACAGAAGGCCCGCTGACTCAGAACTTGTATGAGTGTATGAATGTATGAATGTATGAACGTGTATGTGCGGCACAGTTCGCATCTTCGCATCTTCAGGGTCATCGCCTCGCAGGGCCCCCCGGGGGTCAATACCGCGGTGTCCCCAGGGTCTGCACACGTGGCGGGCTCTGCACTACCGATGGCACATGTTGATTCCTCGGTAGGCCTCGGAGATTGGAGTGATATATTCGATGTGAGTGGGAGATGGGGGGGAGCGCGGCGGGGCTGGAGCAGGTGGAGCTGCAGCTCGGGACACGGTGGGACAGTGGGCTCGTGGGAGGGCTGGCCAACTCGGCCATCTTCATGCCCATCATCTCCAAGGAAGCGCTGGCTCCACTGGCCGGGCGTGCCTCCGCGGATGGCCTGCACGCCTCGGCTGAGACCGGGCGGCTCAACCCCTCTGAGGGCCGCGACTGGGCCGACGTGCTGCTTGCGGAGTGGATGACTTCGCTCGAGTTGCTGAACTCGCCGCAGGTGCAGCACCCACAGTGCCATCTAATTCTGCCATCCACTTCTGATGGCGAGCTGTCCATCGGGCCACGACTGGATTAGTGTGTGTTGCCGTCCTGCCATGCGTTTGCTTCTCGAATCTTATATTGCCGACGCCTATCTTTTGCACGACCTGGCTCGAGGTCCAACTGCCATCGTGGGCATCGACCAGCAGGTATATCAGGTCAGGGCTAGTGCGGGATCCACGTCACTGCAGAAACAAGGGTTCCGGTCTGCAGGGAATTGAGCTTGCTGTTGCAGCTTTGTCGGATTGGCGGTGGCCCAAGCGTGGAGAACCGCTGCTCTCCTACCGCTGCCGCGAGCGCCACGGGCTCGGTGGTTCTCCTTTCTGTCTCTGATTCGCCCGTGCGCTGCCAGAATCAGAGGGACGGCGAGGCGCCGGTGGGCGGCAGGGCGCAATGAGCTGCATCGTCCCGGTGATCGCGGGGGCACGCTGCGGGTCGGGGCCTGAGCTCAAGTTTAAGGACTTCTTCAAGCACGACTGCTTCAGCTTCTCTTCGCTGCCGGAGGAGCCTTCACACCGCACGTGCCAGATGGCAAAGCAGCTCCTTAGTGAGTGTGGCGTCCCCCCTGCCAGTACCGAGGTCCACAGGCAGACCATCAGCAGCACCGTGCGCAGCCTGCTGGCCTTCCAGGGTGCCCCCCTGAGCCCCTCCCCCGGTGACGCGCGGGCACCAGTGGCGGTGCGGAAAGCCATGGAGCATTTCAAACAACGGGGAGGGGGGGATCGGATCGAGAAAAAGTTCAGCCTTGCGGGAAATGACAAGTGGGACGCGGCGTGCACTGTGCCGAATGAAATCGATGCGCAAAGCTGAATAGGGATTAAGCCGGGGTGTTGGCGTGTCCCGGGATGAGACTCCTCGGGTCGGAAATCTGGTGTCGCTGCAGGTGTGGGCCTCCACTCCCTCGCCGGCACTGGGCTCGATCTGATAGCCATGCAGTGCTCAGAGCGCCTGGCTAAGTGCGCCACAAAGCTCAGTGTCGAGAGCGCGCTAAATGCTCGAGCACGTTCCGATCGCAACCCTCTTGATACCACCCAACTGGGATTGCACTCGAGCTCACAAGAAGTCAAACGGTGAGTCCTCAGGCTGGTATTAACGGTGGCCACGCCACCCTCAGAATGGCGCTGCATGGACTAAGCGGATGCATGGGTCTGGATTGGAGTTGTAATGAAGGTGCTTAACTCCTTGCAAACTCTTGCGGTGACATCCAGTTTCGCTGTTTCGAGCAATCCATCTAAGCGGCATGCAGTAGCGCCTTGCATCAGCCAGTCATAACACTGTTGTGTAAGCAGGGTGTGTGGGTGTTGTGGTTGGCGACAGATGCACTTCGGCCCGTTCTGCATCGTTATGACTGTCCGATTCAGGTGTTCGTTTGGATGTTAATGTGCGATCAGCAAAGTGAAACCTGCGCTGTTCACGGAACATCGCATTAGACGGCAGAGTCTCCCCTACAAGTAGGTGTTGAATTAGACTATGCCAAAGGTTAGACAGAGCGAATGCACTTGCAGAAGATGCCGTGATGTGTTGGCCAAGCGGGGGTGGGCTATGACTAGAAGGCAAGGTTTAGGAGTGTTCATGGTTGGGGGGGGATAATTGCATTGATAGTAGTTGAAGTAGAAGTAGAAATAGGGGTTCTGGTCGAGTATACCTCGTCGAACCCCATGCCAGCTTTATTTGGGGAAAAAAAGATAGATAGATATAAAAAAAGATAGAGGAAACCCTACGCCCCTTGAACTGGGCAGGTATTGGAATTAAGCCTTCTTTCGGCTTTATTTCTTTGTTCTTTGTGTTTTGTGGTTGCGTAGCTCTGTCGATGCTGTGTGTGGATCCATTGAATTTCTGTATAGCGAGTAAGCATTCATCTAGGTTTGAGGCATCCGTTCACCACCGGACTCTCACGATGGCGCGGATATTGACCTGAATGTAGGGTGCATAGTACATAGGGCTACGCCAGCTATCGCAACGTTGCCCTGGCCGAGAGTCTATTATCGCACACGCAGTTTCACAGGTGATCTACCAATACTTGTAAAATATGGCGCAGTTCGTTATTCATGATGGTTTAATACATTCTGATCGTCGTGCATTGTTCGATCAGTTGCATTCATTGCATCGGACTAAAGAGATATGCCCGCCATTGTACGGTGTCGGGCATTGGGCATTGAATAATTTATTTGCGTTTGATGTGGTGTCGTAAGGCAGTGCCATGCCACACAACGATATGTGCGCGATTATCCATACGTTTCTCATCAATCATTTATCATCCTGCGACTCCATCGCATGACGAGTAGCAATTATCGATTACATCACAATCCAGTACAATGTGATGCACGCATGCCCAGCAGGGCGGACGTCGGCGTAGCAGTAAGGACATGCAAGGCGCGCTTTTATTTAAAGGAAACGCGCATGTCGAGCGAGCCCAGCTCCACGTGGTCGATGCTGCCGACAATAATAAGAGAGAATACCGCAACTCGGGCCAAGTATTCAGAGCAGGAGTTATTCATTACGGTAAATATATTTATATCGCAGCCTCTATGTGAATGAATTACTAAGAACAAGTATACTAGAAGTCTACTTTTTCAGTATGAATATCAATATATGAAATGCCGCGCCCAATCTGCACTTGAATGAACTGCCTGCACCCAAGCTGCATTGAGATCAAATGTCAACCCCTAATCTAAATTATAATCAAATGTCTACGTCTACTTTGAACTTATCCTACGTGAATACCGTAGTGTATCAAATATGAATAGAAGGGTTGGAACAGGGAGCATTGGCAGAGTCATCTCACTGGAAAATACCTGATGTGATAGTACATGTTATCAATGACTTTATTTCGTTACTGAGGCAGCAGACAATGAGTACGGATTACATATTAAATTGCGTTTCACATGGATGAATAAGCTTCAAATTTGGGAAAGCAATAATGAAAGACACTTATTTACAGTGCTCTGCTATCATAATGTACGGCGGCCACCCGTGTTTTCCATATGTACACAAGCCATTGATTGTTTCAGATCTGTCACTATTTTTCTAACCACAACTTAATTGCCGAAATACCACGAGGTGCATGGCAAACTAACCTAAATTTCTATTTTGATGTTACCTTCCGCGGGTAACGAGCATTCATCCTGCGACTGGAGGTATGGGCACAATGCCTCTTCTATTTGTTCTGCAAGCATTTGTGCATGGGGCTCCAGCAGCAGACGATAGTGGCTCCCTGTGACAGGGAAGACCTTTGGCTCTGCACTGGCATTGATCACTTGCATCACTTCCACCCAAACCATACGTGGGTTGTTAGCATGCTTATGCCTCTCATTAGCTCTGAAGACCACAACATCACCTTCATAGCTCTGCTCCCAAAGCGGCGATGTGCGGGAGTATTCAAAAGTGGCCACAAGAGTTCCGCGAAGCACGTCTGCAATTCGCATAAACTGCTCCTTCGACACGTCATTGGGTAACACGCCCACCCTCACCGCTTCACTGATGACAATCTCCATCTGCTCTTTGAGTGGTAGATGCGAGTACTGCTGCAGTGGCACCAGATCATCCCGCCCGAAAACGCCACCATAGTATCGGCACAGCACGCCCACTAGGTATTGATCCGACGTGTCCTGGGTGACATCAGGTGACAGATGTACTGGGCACCACGAGTCGATCAATCCAAGCATGCCCATCTTGTATCCCTTCCGCTGCAGCTGTTGAGCGACCTCGTATGCTAACACGCCCCCATATGACCATCCCGCCACGTGTACTGGGTCCTCCGGACCGAAGCCATCCAGCTCCTGCTGCTTGATGATCTCATCCACATAGATCGCCGCCGTGTCTGGCACTGAGGTCATGATCTCCTGCCCCTCCTCCAGGCCATATGCTTGAATTCCGTAGAACGAGAACTCCTCCTTGAAGTGCGGCAGCAGCTGCATGTATGAAATCACGTGGCCTCCAGCGGGGTGTACGCAGTACACGGTAGGCTTCCCCGGGCGTTTGCGCAAGGGGACGATGGCCTGGTACTCAGGTGGGGCATCGGGATCTCGGCTATCCATGTAGCTCGCAAGCTCTGCCACGGTCGGATGAGCGATCAGCATCGGAAGCTGGATCTTGCGGTCCATCACTTGCTCGATTTTGAATGCCACCTGCACACACCGCCGCAAACAGCACACGCATCAATTCGCAAGTGTAATCGGTTCTTCCTGATTTAGTCAGATTGGGCCACAGCCCGCAACAACGCACATGTCCGTCATCAGTCTCCAAAATCCCATTTCGGCTGCTGAACAGACTGCTCAGAGCTCAGAGCTCAGCCTTTCACGATGTATGCTGGCAAGGCTGCGGTGGACCGACCTGCGCTACTGCAATGGAGTTGCCCCCGAGGTCGAAGAAGTTGTCTGTAATGCCAACTGAGTCGAGCTTCAGCACAGCTGCCCAGATCTTGCACAGCTGCTTCTCGGTGGCATTGGTGGGCTCCGATGCAGATCCGCTGGATGAAACCTTCGGCTCTGGCAGGGCCTTGCGATCGATCTTCCCGTTGGGGGTCTGCGGCAGTGCGTCCATGAGCATGACGGTGGTCGGAACCATGTAATATGGCAGGAGATCTGAGCATGCGGTGCGGAGGTCGGAGGCGGACACGTCCTCGTGGCCCTCCTTCAGCGTAACGTAACCTACTAGCTGCTGAGGCTCTCCGCGAATCACCACTGCTGCCGCCTTCACCGTGGGTTGCCCTTCCAGCGCGGACTCGATGTCTCCCAGCTCGATGCGGAACCCGCGCAGCTTCACCTGGTTATCCAGGCGGCCCAAGAACAGCAAGTCGCCCTCTGGTGTCCACGTCACCAGGTCTCCAGTCTTGTACATCAGCCCTCCTTGTTCGTCATACGGGTTGGGGATAAAGCGCTCCGCGCTCAGCTCCGGCTGGTGGAGGTATCCGTCTGCCAAGCCTCGCCCGCCGATGAAGAGCTCCCCAGCCAGGCCCTGCGGCACCAGCTCCTGGTTTTCGTCGAGCACGTATACCATCTCATTATCCAAGGGCTTCCCGATGTTGGACCCCCGGCTGGAGGGCTCAGCCTCCCCCGCCGTCTCAGCAGCGGCGCTCCTCCCGACCTCCTCGTGCAGGGCGTTGGTGGTGGACCAGATGGCGGTCTCAGTGGGGCCGTACACGTTCCATACTTCCCGCGCATTCTCCACCAGCGCCTCCCCCACCGGGCGGGGTAGGGCCTCGCCACCGGTGAGCAGCTGCAATCTCTGGCGCTCGACTGCCTCTACTTCCCAGCCGCACTGCAGCAGCATGTTCCACGTCGAGGGGGTGGCCTGCACCACGGTATCCCCAGCCGTATCGCGTCGGAGGCTGTCGCTCACCGCGGTGATGATTTTCGCCGGATCTGCGGAGTCGCCCTGCCCAAGAAAGATCAGCTCAGCACCACTCGTGAGTGGCCCAAACATCTCCAATACCGAGATGTCGAAGGATACAGTGGTGAGGCCGACCCACTGGTCGCCCTCCGCAAGCCCCAGGCGCCGATTCATACTGGCCAAAAGCTCAGCTACCGCAGAGTGAGGCAGTGCGACTCCCTTCGGATTCCCGGTGGAGCCGGAGGTGTACATTGTGTAGATCAGGGAGCTGTCGGCGTGGCCTGCTGTGGGCAGAGCCTCCTCGGTCTCCTCCAAGTCGGCCGCCACCTCCTCCATTGAGATCACTAGGTCTGCAGAATCAGTCAGCTGGCTCACGACGTCGAGGGCGGTGTGTGCGAGCATCACCTTGACCCCCGAGTGCTCCACGATGTACTGCAGACGGTCCGCGGGAAAAGAGGGATCGAGGGGGACGTATGCCGCGCCGGCGCGCATGATCGCTATGAGCGCGACGACCAAGTCAGTGCAGCGATGCATGCACACGCCGACGAGTGAGCCTTCACCGACTCCGCTCCGCTTCAGCTTTAGCGCCAGCGCACGAGTACGCCGCTCCAGCTGCTCGTACGTGAGTGTAGTGCCACCGCAGGTGACGGCGGACGCTGAAGGTGTGGCCGCAGCTTGCTCCTCGAAGAGTTGATGAATGCAAGCAGCTTGAAGGGGATACACGGGCGCTTGCAGGCCGACTGTTAGCTGCTGCGCCTCCGTGGCGCTCACCAGCGGGAGGTGAGTCCACAGCGTCTCGGGCTGAGAGCACAGACTGTCAAGCACCTGCGTAAAGGTTTGCGCAAGAATTTCGACTAGTCCGGTGGAGTAAAGCCCAGTGTCATAGTGGAAACGAACTGTGAGGTCGGCGTTCTCGGCGCCTGGAAGCGGGCGAACGACCTCGATGACCAAGGAGAGGTTCTCCAATGCGTCGCCCTGCAGCGCCGCCTTGGTCTCCATCTTCCCATCGGACTCCACCAGCCCCACTGGGAAAAGCAGTTGCAGCTCGCCTGCCGGACCGAGCTGCAGCTCCCTCAAAATTGTGTCGGCTGCAAGCGCGTGTTGACCGGTCTCGCTCAAGGCCTCCTCGACGCAGCGCAGAACGTCGCACACCGACTCAGTATCCCCCAAGTTGAGGGGAAGTGGTGAAAAACTGAAGTTTCCATCTTGGGCATGGCCGACCCCAACCATCAGCTCTGTCTGCTTGCATATCCGCGCGACTAAAATTGAGAATGCGCCGGATAGTGTGGCAGTGAAAGAGGTGGTCGCTGTATCCGAAAGTGCTTCAAGCTCACTGAGTTTGCAGGCGGGGAGCGTAGTCTCCACTGCGCTCTTTTGTAGTGAACGCTTACTTCCCACTGGATAAACAGAAGCTGGCATTTCAATGGAAGGTGAGGTTCTGTCGTACACTGCTCTCCAGTGTTCAATCTTGACCTTCTCCTCTGCCTCCTTTAGTGCGTTTTCGGGGTTCTCCACAGCAAGCGCCGCACGAGTCTGCTGTAAGTTCGGGCGAGCAGCCACCGAGCGACATGCCCTGGGCGTACGTTTACAGAGAGATCGCAAAGAGGTGGTTCCCTGGAAAGGGCTGAAAAGACATTTAATCTGACGCTTATGGGAATCGGAGAGGAGTGGTTGGATTCCCTTGGAATAAATATTCTGGGGTTTTGTTGAGCTCGTGCGTGCAGGGATCTTGGTGTGGCTGGATGGCATGTGCGATACCATTTTTGTCTTTTGTAGAGGACTGGGTTTTTTGATAGACTGCAAAACTGGGTCCAGGTGGACTTGACCTACACGTCTGGCGTGAAGGATTGATCGAGATATGAAAGCTGTGTTTGGAAACAAAAACTATCTGGGGATACTGGAGCTGGTTGGGACGGGGAAGCGACAAGGTGGAAATCGCTGCAAATTAAAAGTTGCTCTACGTGTTTCCACCGACGCTCCGGTTCACGCTGATCGCTCCACTTTGTATTACACCTTAATCCTTATTGTAATAATTGGAACCATGCGAGATGGGTTCTCGTCAAGCTGTGGTGTGGTGTCAGGTGTGTAGGGTCTGCACTTCTGCTCCTGGAATCTGGAACACCGGAAACACGAGATCGAAATGGTGGCCAATCATGGAGTCCCATTCTTTCAGAATCGTTTTGCCATGGCCACTGTATCAGTGCTGCGGAAATCCGACGTGGCACCGGTTGCTACCGGTAGTGATCCCCCTTAGCTATCGTCTCAGGCTATCGTATACGTAAATACGTGTAGAAACAGGGTTGAACGGTCGATTATAAAATACGTCACATTCACATTCGACATTGGATTGAATCGAGGCCGCCTCAGGTCACCTTAGATTTAGAATAACGCCGCTGAGACTCAAGGCCTCAACGAGAACGTGCTCTACGAAAAAAAAATTCTCCTAGCGCTCGGCTGGGAGTGCGAGTGTTCGATACATACACGTCCACGACACCACGCGCACGCCACCCGTGTGAGTGAAACGGTTGGTATTTTATTCTCGATCATTCAAATGCAGAAGATGCCTGCTCGATACCAGAATCGGTTGTCGAGGGCATAAACGTTGCGACGATCTTGGGAATTCAGGACTGGAAGCAAAATATGCGCCTGCGTGGCCAATTCTGGTGCGGGTGAAGGTTGTATCGTCTGTTTCCCCGATCCGGTTCTTTATTTTATAGCGATCCGGTTCTCTAGTTTAAGTTTTATGCCGAGGAGTTTTTGCCACCTCGACGAATAAATGTACGAAGACCCTGACGGTTTTGCTTTTATTTCTGAGGGCTAAGGCATACATATATCCGATGTGGCAAACACTCGGAGGCGTATAGATAGCTAGGAATGATATGTATATAATTGCATCTGTATAAAATCACCCTGAGGGTCTTCGATTTTATACGTCATTCACTTTCATTATTTCATATACTTATACGCATGCATATATATTGTAAAAATAAAGAAGAAAGCATTATTGATTATAAATATCATTGTTATAAACTCACCTCCGTGTTTATAGAGGACCTCGAGTCATCGACCTCGCTGTTCGATTTCCACGTCATCGTCACCGTCTTTCACATTTTCATTCACTGCAGTTTCACTATTATTAGGGACAGGGTACGGGCGCTGGGATGGGAACTCGTCCAACTTTTCCGATGACACATGATGACTGCATGTCACGGCTGCGTCTATCGCGTGAGACACAGCGACACGGTGACCGCAATGAACGTCGCCGGCAGCAGACGGTGAACACATCGACATCGCGGACACCATCGTGCCACTGCCGTTGCGTGACTACTTACTTGTTACTCGTTCTTCGTTGACCCATCCCAATCCGCAATTGCATCGTAAAATTCTTCACAAATAGCTACGCAATTTCACCAACGATCCTCCGCCTCATGGGGCGAACGGTGTTGTGCGGACTGTTGTGACTGATGGGGAAACATAAACTGTACCGCTAGACCAGAAGCCCGAAAAGGGGTGAGCCAGGCCGGGATCGTGACCTCTCGCATACCGGACGAGCGCTCTGCCGTTGAGCTACTCTGGCTATTGATGGCGAATCTGGTGCGATACAGAGTACTGGATCCCCACCGTGCCACGTAGACGCCGAGGAGTGACACACGAAGGAACGCTATGTTTTGCGAGGAAGACAGATACGCTGTCCGGCTAAGCTCGCTAGGAGACAAACTGATCATCCTATAACTTGTGTCTGGCCGAAGCTTTATGCTCTCGGAAACCCAGACAGTGAAACGATGACTGTACTACTGTACTGTACTACTGTACAGTACAGTGCTAGGATGTCACGGACACGAGACGGAAGCAGGGTCAGGCTAGGGGCTAGTCAGAGCCCATAATAACTAAGCCTAAACCCGAAGTCCAGCACACCACCCGTGGGTGTGACTACCTAGCAAGGCAGGTACAGGGTATACAGCCACGTGATAACAAACAAACACCTACGTGCAACTCGGTGGAAACCGATCACTTCTAGCTGGGTGCCGGGGTCTTGACCCGGTCATCCCACTACTGGGCTAAAGCTAATCAAGCTGCCAGGATGATTGACCAGAAACTCAGCCACTTTGAAGCTGGTCAGCAGAGCTGAGTTCAGCGGTTGGGATGTAAACACAGAGTAATCCCGAAGTAAATTGCAGACTGTCTTTTTGAAATTGAGCACCACCAGGCCCAAGTGGGCAAGGCGGTTCCACAGCAGAAAGTAAATCAACTGAAGAACCCATACAAGCAGATCCCCATGGCGGTTTGAACATTGAAGAAAGAGATAAAAGAACTCGATCGTCAGGCGGCCAACCACGGATGTCCAGAGAGCCAAGTGGCGGATCCGAAGCAAAGAGATCTCCAGTAGACCGATGGACGGTGACTCCGGGCTCAACCAGGCCCCTGTCACCACCGCCCACGGCAACCAGAGATGCCGTAGCACTGGCCAGTAGAGAACAGCAGAGCATCGAGGACATTAACGCACACCGGAGAAAACTCGGCGGCGCCCGTGGACGGTACATCGGAGCTGCTAGTGGCGATGCCCCCCTGTCAGAGTCATGCCCAAGAGTGCCGAAGGAGCCAAAAGCCGCTTGCTGCCCGCCGTCAGAGTCATTGTCAGAGCCTTGGTCGTCGTCAGAGACTTCAGAGCCAACGTCAGAAGTCCCAATCCTCATGCCAGCAAACAGCGGAGCCGGCGCAGAGTCGCCAAGCTGGAGCGATGGGACAGAACCAGGCAAGCCGAGAGAGCCAGGGACCGCCACTGGCGGGTCATGAGCCGTAGGCACACCACCAGCCACGAGTGCAGAGGGATCCCGAACCGCAGGCGGTGGCGGAATCGAACCCCGTGCACCCGAGTGGAATGTGGCTAGAGGAAAGTGAGCCACGCCGTCATCGTCAGCCGCCGCATCCTGAGCGGAAGCCGCCGCATCCTGAAAGTGCCGCAGAGACGTGGGCTCAGCCGTCACAAAAGAATGCGCCGACAGCTCGCACACCTCTGGGCGACCCTCCATCGTGCAGAGCGACTCGAAGGCGTGCTCATCTCCCGCGTCATAGAAACGCTGGAAACGAACAGCCAAGCAGTCATCTCGTAGTCTTCAACCGCACTACAATAGTGGGCAGAGTGAAGACCGCCGTTGGGGCATTCAGCATGCCAGTGCTTCAAACCACTTTGTGCACACACCGCATTCTTGCAGTGGGGCACGAAGGCACCACTCTTCTTGTCAAATGAGACAGGAGGAGCGGTGCCAAGTGGCTTAACACCAGCACGATGATGCTTAGCAGCAGAGCGGGTAAGGTGCTTGCCCGCAGGCGGAGGCTCTTCCCGCTTCTGCCGCTTCAGGTCACGAATGTCCTGTTGCATGCGCTCCAGCTGCTTCTGCAGACTGGACAACGCCGCAGCCAGGTCAGACGCGCCATCGCCGAATGACAGAGCAGAGACAGGGGCGTCAGAGACTTTCAGGCCGTGGCGGAACTGCTCCCGCACACGAGCCTGAATAGTCAGGAGAGACACGCCCTGCCGCTGGTCAGCTCGAGCCAGAGAGTTAGCCAAATCACGGTACAGCCACGAATCGCCGAGAGCCTTCAGAAACTGCCGCTTCACCGCGTCCTCTGGCAAGTTGTGGGAACGCTGAACGTCCCTCAACAGGCCATTGAACTCGCGGATGCCACGGTCAGGATCTTTGCTGCTGGGGATGCGGACCGCCAGCAGCAACTCAAAAGAGTCAAAGGGTTCCGAGCGCTCCTGGAGCATGCGCACCACCTCAAGGGCAGCGCGCTTGCCATCTCCAGGAACGTCGGACCCAGAGGCCTCAAGCCAGTCACGGGCAGGTGAGCCAGGGCGAGCCAGAAATGTCAGAGCCGAGAGCAACAACTCATTTGCCTCATGCCTGGCCTCAACTGCCATGTCAGTTAAGTCAAACAGGGGAGCAAACGCCGATGATTGGAGCACAAACTGCGTGCGGAGCTCATGCATCAATTGTGAAAAATGTCCACAGCGTCTGCTTCTGTTCCCGCAAAGCGCTCCGATTTGTCCCCAAGGATTTTAGTGGCAACGGTTTTGGCAACCTTCCTGTCGAAATCGTCACGAGCCAACTGTTTACACTTGTCCAAAACTTCCCTCGCAGCTGCTGTGGTCGGAGCTGGCAGCTGCGGCGTGTGCGGTGTTGCAGCGTGCTGCGCACCAACGTCATCAAAGATCGTTTCTAATCTACGGACGCGAGACCGCGTCACTCTATTCGCTGTGGTAACCATGATGGAGAGACAGGGGAGAAGGTTGAGCTAAACAGGGAGATGGTGTAAGAACGCTTACAGCGGCCAGATAGTTTGTAGAAGTCTCAGTTGTACGATCAAAATTCACAGGTCGTGAGCGGAACCATGAGAGCGGCCAAAATTAGTTACGTGTGGAACGACCTCGCCGGAGCCAGCGGCGCACGAAACAGATTAACCCTCGCTGCGACGATGCTTCCGTAAAATAAAAATAACCCGTCACCAACTGATCTCCTGCGCAGCGAAGGCGAGCACAATGCGTGCCGCCATCACTGCCAAGTCAAAAGGCCATACCGAAGAGTAATTCACCACCGCCCAAGTGGGCGCTCAACCCCTCCTACGTCCTACTTAGCCGAACATGGCAACAGCAAGGCGCTGTGCCATCATCAGAATCACCGGAAAGCCGGTGCGGCCTATAACCTGCGAGGAAGACAGATACGCTGTCCGGCTAAGCTCGCTAGGAAACAAACTGATAATCATATAACTTGTGTCTGGCCGAAGCTTTATGCTCTCGGAAACCCAGACAGTGAAACGATGACTGTACTACTGTACTGTACTACTGTACAGTACAGTGCTAGGATGTCACGGACACGAGACGGAAGCAGGGTCAGGCTAGGGGCTAGTCAGAGCCCATAATAACTAAGCCTAAACCCGAAGTCCAGCATGTTTTCCCCCCAATCTGCCGTTGTCGGTACCCCGCTGCACCCGCGGGGCACGCGGCTGGTCCCGCCGCGACAGTTGGGGGAAATAATTACGTTCCTCATGAGTGACCGCACATCTGCCTTAGAAATAAATTGCGCGTTTCGCGCACAAGTAACTTGAAGCCTTGAGCTTCAGGTAACTTAAAGATATGTATCTTGGCAGTACTTATGCCAAGTTGCGTGCTCTAGGACGCACGGAAAGCCCTCGGCTGTTTGGCATCTTTGGGTTTGGGTTTGAACGGTTCGAACCCAAACCCAAACCCAAAACATCTGCCTTAGAAATAAATTGCGCGTTTCGCGCACAAGTAACTTGAAGCCTTGAGCTTCAGGTAACTTAAAGATATGTATCTTGGCAGTACTTATGCCAAGTTGCGTGCTCTAGGACGCACGGAAAGCCCTCGGCTGTTTGGCATCTTTGGGTTTGGGTTTGAACGGTTCGAACCCAAACCCAAACCCAAAACATCTGCCTTAGAAATAAATTGCGCGTTTCGCGCACAAGTAACTTGAAGCCTTGAGCTTCAGGTAACTTAAAGATATGTATCTTGGTAGTATTTGTGCCAAGTTTCGTGCGCTAGGACGCACGGAAAGCCCTCGGCTGTTTGGCATCTTTGGGTTTGGGTACGTTCGAACCCAAACCCAAAGGCAAAGGCATAGGACAGTTTCGTAGATTCTGTCCCGATGCCTTCGCAACCTCGCATGCTAACTCATATTATAATGAATATTCAACATTCAAGCGTTGGATACCCCACGCCAACGGGAAGCGCTCGGCTGATTTGTTATTTGGGTATGCGCACCCAAATGACAAAAAAACGCATCTTTGAAACTCGTTAGTTTCAAAGATGCGTGGCCGATGCCTTCGTGCTTATGTGTATATTTCATATGAAATATGCCATGGAATAAATGTGAATATCCCGCACAAACGTGAAGAGCTCACGGCAGTCACCGCAACACCGTTCGCCCCATGAGGCGGAGGAACGTTGATGAAATTGCGTAGCTGTCTGTGAAGAATTTTACGATGCAATTGCGGATTGGGATGGGTCAGCGAAGAATCGATGAGTAACATTAAGTATCTATAGTCACGCAACGGCAACGGCAATGGTGTCCGCGATGTCGATGTGTTCACCGTCTGTCGCCGGCGACGTTCATTGCGGTCACTGTGTCGCTGTCTCTCACGCGATAGACGCACCCGTGACATGCAGTCATCATGTGTCATCGGAAAAGTTGGACGAGTTCCCAGCGCCCGTACCCTGTCCCACACTATTAACTATACTGTATATAAAATCTATATGCCATATAGAAATACGTATGCGTATCGTTCACCGAATCCTATTTCGAATCGCGGTTCAATCGACGCAACGCTCGGAGGCGTAGGCTATCGCTAGCTAGTAGTTGTGTATGATTGCATTGCCTTTTATTTATATTCACGTTGACGGTCCGATACAGTAACGTTATGTATAACTCCGGCGCATTGTAGATTTCCATCCGTATCGTTCCCGCGGAATCCTATCTCGAATCGCCGTTCTATCAACGCCCGTGGAGACACGCGGGGGAGGAGGGGGGGTGATCCCCAAGCCCCCCTAGACATGCTTTTCGGGTCGTGGGGGTGTCGGAACCTCCCCCTAGACATGCTTCTCAGGTCGTGGGGGTCGGGCCCTCCTTGAGCACGCTTTTCGGGTCGTGGGGTTCGGATCCCCCATGAACCTGATGTTAAAGTCTTCGGAGGATCGATCGGCCCGCTAGAGCGACCCGCCTTTCGGGACCAGGTGCCTCACGGGAAGGCGATTTCCCCCCTTTGTATGGGGCACTGCTTCTCCCTGTTTCACCCCTCGCCGTGTGTGGCATGTGACACCCTTAGCCGTGACTCTGTTCCGTGACTTGCTAGTTAGCCTGCCTTCGGACTTTCTATCCAGTTTTATGTTATCTCCGTTATGCGCACCCGGGCCTGAGTCGGTGTTTTCTGTCACTTTCTGCATATATATATATATATATTCATTATATATATATATCCCGATCATCCTTTCCATAAGTGCCCCGCGGTACCACCTTCGCGCGCGGGGGGCGGGAGTTCCCAGCGGGACCACCTTCGCGCGCGCGGGGTAGAAGTGCCCCGCGGCACCACCTTCGTGCGCGCGGGGGCGGGAGCGCCCCGCGGTACCACCTTCGTGCGCCCGGGGGGTTACATAGTTCTAATTAACGTTGCGCCATGCAAATTTTTAAGCATTTTTGTGAGTTTTGGGTGCACGTCACCATGGGTCTTGGGGTGAGGGCCTCCATCCCCTCCCCTAGACTTGGGTTTTAGGTCGGAAGTCTGACGGACTTTGTGATGTGTGAAACGTTGGGGGCTCCCCCGCCCCCCAGGGGCACGAGCGTGGGTAGCCCCGTGCCAAAGTACGCATTGTGGGCACGAAAACCGCAGCCGCGGAATTCGCCACAGGAACTCCAGGTGTCACCGGCGTAGCTACCCGGTGTAGCTGTCACGGGCACCTCGCCGACCAAGCAGTTGGCGCAGGCCTCTCGGTTGTCACGGGCACCACCTCGCCGGCCAAGCGGCTGGCAGCGGCCTCTGCTATCACGGGCACCTCGCCAGCCAAGCAGCTGGCCGAGGCCTGCTGTCACGCATTATGGATGTCTTCAACTTGATCTTGAATCAGGACAACATCTATGTATTTCTTTGTGCATCCGGGGCTATTGTTGGTCACCCTGCTAGTGGTTGGAGTAGTTTGCCTCGTGCCTGCCGCTCCGTGCTTACTAACTAGCTCGGTCATTTAATGTGAAGATGGCCCCCGAAGCTGATTTGGTTTACAGTACTAGGGTTTAAGTTTCAGAATTCCGAAGTGAAAGCAGTTGTTGGGCACAGCTTATGTTTTGTGGTTTCTTTGGGACAACCCTGCCAGAATGGACATGCCTGCCACTAGCAGAAACACGTTTCCACCGAAGCTGAGTAGGTATTTGTTGTTAGCTCCGCAATAATAACAATAATATAGTTACGCTGATAACAAGGCAATGTCCTACGAACGCCGTGATCCTGCTAGTACCTCTACTAGTAATATTGTTATGCGACCCTAGTAGCCAGTCACCAACCTAGGTGGTGTGCGGGATGTGGCACCCCTACGGGTATAACTTGTGTCACCTCCTCCGGTATGTTGATGACTGCCACTAGCAGTACAAGTACAGTACAATATCTTGAAGCCTAAGCCCTTAATCATATCACGGGTTAATATTTTCTTTAATTCAGTCTATCACGTTTACCGTATTGCAGGGTTCGTCTATTTTTCATGGCAGAGTGTAGAGTGTATATATAGGGTCCCCCGCCCGCCTACCTTAGCTCGTCCCCTCCACGCCACCACACTCCGCTCCCTCCGCCCCCGCCTTCCGACCCCGCTCCACCACCGCCCTTCCTCCGCCTCGCTTCCGCCCTCTTTTTCCATCACCATCCTCGCTCCGCTTCCACCTCCTCTGTTGTTTCTCCGCCGGCACGACCTTTTTAGCGCTCTGCGTAGTTTTGCCCTGCCGCGGTTTCCTAGGTTGATCTGGCCTAGATGAGCCCTTCGGGGCGCGCTATGAGGATAATTTCAGCTCCCTCTGTGTGTTCTACAGTTGCCTGCTTGCAGGATTCTAGCGGACTCGTGACATTGTCATTATTCTCGGCGTAAATGTTATATTATTATATGTTGGCAAGGAGTGTTGTGTTAGATTAGACCCCTCGGCTCTCCCATACCGCGGACTATGTCACCTGCCCAATCGTCGTCTAGCCTAACCTAACCGTGAAGTACCGGTATTGGCCAATGACCGAATCATACCACCGAAATTGCGAAACCTTGAACTCCGAGCCTATGAAGTAATCGGCTCAGCTTTGGCATCACCTTCACATTTCGTCCGAAAGGCATTCCAGGCTGTGTTGAGTTTGGATATTCGTGATATCCAACATGCTATGCAAAATTGCCGCAAATATGCTAGCGAAACCACACATAAATACGACCTTCGAGATGATTAATGTAGTTAATGATAACACGGGTGCTACTTCATGATTGATTCATATAGAGTATCCAACAACATACACCGGTGTGCATTCAGGATTGCAAGAAGTATGATACATGAAGGAGAATAATGCTATTCGACTAAAGTTTACAATAATTTTACTAAGTAGTGTTTCGTGTCACCTTATTATAAACTTCGACTGCAGTTTCTACCAGCTTTTAACTTTGCAAGCTCTTGAAAGGCAACTTGCTCAGTCACCTCCGTCCTCGACTACCTGAAGAAATGAACGCCCTTCGTGAGTATTCGCCAAGGTCATTTAATCCGTTTCCAAGGTATTGAGTGCTTTAAACAGAAAAGAGTCATAGGCAGAGGACATTTGCGGGACCGACATGTAGATAACGAGAAATGGCTGTCATAGTTCATGCAAAAACTGAAAGTCCTCACAATATTTTAAACCAATGAGAGGGGCGCTCACCTTGCCAATGCAGAAATCGACCTTGTGCCACTTTCTTCCTGCGAAGAAAGTATCAAGTAGAAGCAAAGGAACTTGAAAGTGATTAAACATCAGAAAAGGAAGGACGTCATCCATGTCAAAAACAGCATCTTTGCCGCGCACTATTTCTTTCACAAATTGAATGACTGCAGCAATGCTGAAGCGCTTTGCAAGAAGTAGCCCGATCTCGTTATAGAACCAGTATAGGTCTGGCTGACTTGAGTCGGGTTGCAGAGTCGGCTCCGAAAAAAACTCCTCATCCAAGGCCATGATG
This sequence comes from Cymbomonas tetramitiformis, assembly GCA_001247695.2. NCBI lineage: Eukaryota > Viridiplantae > Chlorophyta > Pyramimonadophyceae > Pyramimonadales > Pyramimonadaceae > Cymbomonas > Cymbomonas tetramitiformis. The sequence continues at coordinate 54,911 of LGRX02003861.1, read as the reverse complement.
TGTCCAAGTTTTGAATCTTCCACCATCATCAGGGCCGAACCTGCACGCGGGTTGAATTCGATAGGCATGACACGGCCGTCGGTTGTTAAGAAGAAGTCCACCTGAGCAGATCCGGTGCATTTGGAGTTTTGTCCGAACGTGCGCATCCAGTTAAATATTTCCGGAATGAATTCATTCCTGTAGTTCAGCACTGAAGCGCTGGCCTTGCACATTGCTGCTGCACCAAGATGTCCGTCTCTGAAGATGGCTCCACACATGTATTCCTGTCCGACGAGAAACTCTTGAATCGTCCAAGGCACGCTTTTACTCACAGTGATGTCGTTCAGATACCCGTCCAGCATAGTGTCTGCACAGGGCAATTTGAACATGTCGATACGTCGCAGTGGATCGTACACAATGCTCTTCAGAATGTATTGCTGTGAGGACTCGTGATCACTCTGCAAGTTGAGCTTGCTGTTGAACGTGCGTATTTCGTCTTTGCTCTCCATACGAAAGCTGACCGGTGTTAGCAGTCCGAACTGCTTCGATAGAGCACAGAACCGGTCCTTATCATCAAGTTTTGTGCAATCTTCCTCGTTGAAGTGTAGGGTGTCGATGTCGAGCTTGGATTTCAGGATGCCCATCATACGTGATTCACAGAGGGCGACCGAGGGAGCGGAAAGTGGGACAAATACGTCAACTGCTTCGTCCTTGCATATCTTCAGGACGGCCTCTGTGTACTTATCTTCTTCGAAACGTGGATCTGGAACCGTGTAAAAGGAGGACACAAAGCGCGAAAAGCGTGAGCCGCTGAGCCAATATTTGGGCGTTTCGATCAGCACAACACGGTGTCCAGCACGTCCCAAGGCTCGCACATAGAACAGGGCCTTTGTCATTTTCGCACCACTCACTAAAACTGTTTTCGACTTACATTTACTGTCAGCTGTGATGGGTTTGGAGCTTGAGAACACAGCATTCTTAACGCGGAATAGAACGATGATTCCGAGTGAAAGGTATGTGCAAGCAAACATTGCGAGAACTACTACAATAGCAGAGCCTCGCATCTTGAGCTGCTGCAATGGCGAGTAAATACTATCGTCTTTGTTTTCGCCCATGTTTGGACGGTCTACCGAGGTGATCGTTAACAATATAATTTCGTAGCTTTTAACGCAGTTACGAAATCGTCTTTCTTTTGCGAGTCAAGAGCCCTTCCGTTCGCTGCTGTAGATGAACAAGCGAATACAACAGGTTCCACTCACTGCTACTCACTTCTGGTAAATTCGCCGGTTCGTGTCATCGATTCCCGGCCCGGGAAAGTTTCTTGCCGTATCCTTAATCGTAATCGTAAGGAGACCGACCATCATAGCAGACCGACGGTGCAGGATATCCCTTTTATATCCCTTTTATATATGTCGGTAGGTAACGTCTAACGTGGCGGCAAGTAAAGTCTAATAACGTGGCGAGATTTGAAGGCTTTTGAGGGTTCGAGCCGTCACTCTTTTCAAGGGATGAACAACAGTGCAGTGCGAGAGTGTCCACAGTGTCACGTCGGTGTCGCGTCGGGCGCATGTCTCAGATGTGACACTGAACACTGGAACGTGGAAGAAAAAAGATTTCCTTGCTCCCAGTGACACTGTCAGTGAGACGGTCATCGCTCGAGTTTTCAATATTTTTTTGCAGCTGTGGGATTCACATGAAAGAATGAGTGCACGTTCAAAAGTTAACCACGTTTGCCACGTTCATAAATCCACAATCCAGCGACCAAATGAGGCGCTGAAAATCGATGCTCGAACCGGCGGAAGTGTGCACTGAGGCAGGTAGCTCATTTTCTACTATTTTCGAAACGTGGACGAAGCGGAAAGAGAGGTTTCGCATCTCAGATCTGCACATTCTTTTGTTTTTATATATGATAAAGAGTTATCGATGTAATCCTCGCGCGAGTCGGCGCGGCAAAACGCAGGGCTTTTTAAGAGCAAGCCTGACCCACACAACATCATTATCCGTGACGGTTCGAAAAAAACCATTGCCTCTTTCACTTCCACAAAGTTTGGTTGAGACTTCGTATACTACACAAAAAACATGGTTGCGGGAAAAAATGATTTCGAGACCACGAATGCGGTGGCCTCCGACAAGCATAACGCGACGAATTATCCGGATACTCCGATGGAGATGATCGTCAAATACTTGGTGGAGGCGAAGTCTGCCGAGGGACTTGATGAAACTAAAGCTCTGGTATGCTTACCTCCGTGACGCTCTGCTCGTGCTTTGAAAACTGTTAGAGCTTGTGGGCACAACTACATGTTAATATTACTGAGGATAACGTAAAACCACGAAGCTGAATTATAACTCCCTGCTTTCGATCTGACCCAAGTTCTTTCGGTCATTGGTGAAAACAAAGAGACATAAAGGTGTGAGCAAGCGTGTGAAAGCTGCCAAAATAACTTGGGTTATTGTGTTCCTTTAATCAACTGGTGACCCTCATACAAATCGAGTTCCTGAACTGTCTTTTCATGCCACCAACTCACGTCTGTGGCTATGGTTCGTGAATTGGGGAATACAGGTCCAAAAAGCGTTAGACGTAGCTGGTGGTCTTGACCAGTACATAGACACCATGACGACCCCTCCACCTCAGGTACCTCAATTGATTTCAAGCAACGTGCTCCGCGAACAATCACGTGCTACCCGTGATATGAACATACTCATCTTCGTATGGAACTCTTCTGTTTATTGACAGGCTTGCGCCGAGCTGCTCGAAGAGAGTCAGAGGCACGACTGGATTGGTGCGTACGAGGCGAACAAAACCATGTATAAGCTGAAAAAGGAAATGTCGGCTGGTATGCTTGAGGGTCGCTTCATGAAAATGCTGTGCCACATGACTCGTGCTAAGCGTGTCTTAGAGATTGGCATGTTCACGGGAACGTCTACTATGGCTATGGCCGAGGCAATCCCTCCCGGAGGAAAGGTATTTCCATTAGAGCTTCCTCACGAAATTCGCCTGCCCCTGCCATATCTGAAGAAGCTATCGACGCGTCCAGCTCACGTCTTTCTGCCTGTATGGTTCGCCGTTCTGGACTGTGCATGTGACTCGCCGACAGATGGACCGAACAAAGCGCACATCGTGTATTCTGATCGAGCTTCCTGCTGCTTGCGACTTACAGGTTGTTGCCCTCGAGCTCGAGCAATATTGCAAAGATTTTACCGCACCTCACTTCAAGAAGGCTGGCTATGGGGACACAATTGAGGTAAACTACTATCGACCGACGCGAGCGCAGCTTCTCGCAGCTTGGTTGTAGTATAGTTTAGGGCTTCGATCTCTCTCGTCGAACCTTCCTAGAATGTGCATCTAAGGAACATAACTGTCTGTCATATAAGCTTGGGGGGTAGGAATGTACATGCGACAAGCCTACGGATCCCAGTGAAGGCTTTCACCGCGAATATTAACAGCTCCAGATAGCAAAGCTTTGACTGCGAGGTTTGTTGCTCTCCGCTGAAAGTGCTCTATTGAGAGTTTTCGGGGATGAACATAGGTAATGGTCGGACCTGCAGCCGAATCCATGAAAAAGTTGAAGTCTCAGAAAATCGAGCTCTTCGACCTTGTCTTCATTGATGCTGATAAAGGAGGATACAAGGAATACTACACACACGCCCTTGACCTGATTACCCCAGATGGCATCATTGCAGTCGATAACACCTTGATGAAGGTGCGCGCTTTTCGTAAAGCTGAGGGGCCCTCGGCTGTTGTGCGCGCGGCTACCCTGCACATCAGTTCACTTTGCTCACAGACGTGCATACTTGCAGGGTCGGCCGTACATTCCATATGAGCTTAAGGACTGCGAGCTGTCAATCGCAATTCAAGACTTCAACGAGTTTATCATGGCTGACCCACGAGTTGAACTTATTACACTTCCGTTCAGGTGGCGAATACCCTCTTACCGTTTCCCGATTTTTCCCTACCACGTGTGTTGTGCGAGGTTTGAGGTGTGCTGTGAGGTGTGAGGAACCTGTCTCAGTACCTTTTTCCTTGGAATACCGTCATCTGAAGGACCTACGAGCTGAAAATATAGTAGATAGGTTATGTTGGTCCAGTAACAATCACCTCAGCTTGTTCGATATTCTTTCTGCAGGGATGGAGTGACTATAATCCGGAAAAAGAGGCCGAGTCCAGTTGGTCAGGACTGTATTTTCACGGGTATGAATGATCTACGAATTCTGGAACGAATGAGCTTGCAGGTAACCATGCCTGCAGAATATTAGATAGAGTATTCACCTGAGCCGCTTCTGTTACACCTGCAATAGTGTGTCCTACTTGAACCAGCACTGAACCATGTTGTGGCATGTATCACCCTCTTCCGAAGTGCTCTGTATGAATAGTTGCTGGCATTTATATTACAAGATGAATTGATGAATTTTCCACTCAGCTGTGAAATGAAAGAGATATATCGTGTGTGTGCCTGTTGTATGGTGCAGGGCAAAGCTGCACTCATCACAGGCGGAGGACAAGGAATTGGCCGGGCGTTTGCACATGCTCTTGGAGAAGCTGGAGCTCGGGTCGCCATCGTCGATATGAACAAGGAGAAGGCGCAGGAGGTCGCGGATGAGCTTAAGTCGAAGGTAGCCCATATCCCCCAGCCGACATTCATTCAGTATCTTGTGCTTCACTGACCTTTCATCATCCCTTGAGAAAAGTAGGCACTGCAGTTTTCTTTTGACCGAGTTTGAAGATGTAGGTGGTGATGCAAAGGTCCCTCCCTCCATCATTGAATACTCGGATGCACAGTATCACTGCTGTGTAGTCACTCACACATTTTGTGTGGGAATTGTGAACCAGGGGATCTTGTCTACAGCCATTCAGGCCAACGTTGCCGAGGAGAAAGACATCCAAGAGATGGTGGACACGTGTGTCAAAGAGTATGTTCTTCCTACACTGCTGTGAATGATTTTCCTTAATTGCTATGAAGCATCTCGAACATTCTACATGTTACAGGTCTACTCCTGTGACGGGAGTGGATATCTGATTGGATTGAACGCTCTGATATGTACAGGCTTGGAGGGTTGGACATTGCGATCAACAATGCCGGAATCAATAAGAACTCGGCCGCAGAAGATACTCTGATGAGTGAATATGATATGACTTTCAGCGTGAATACCAGAGGTGTATTTATGTGCTGCCAGGCAGAAGGTCGTTACATGATGAAGAATGGTGGCGGGACTATTATTAACACAGCTTCAATGGCAACGCTCCTAGTGCCACATCCTCAAAAGCAGCTAGTTTACAACTGCTCGAAGGCGGCAGTCGTCAAAATGACTCAGACCCTGGCTTGTGAATGGGCTGATCGTAATATCCGAGTAAACTGTATCTCACCTGGCATTGTCAACACCGCTTTGATCCAGGTATTCGACCCAGCATTTCTTACTGATAGGGAAGTACTTACGATAATCTTTCTGAGGATGTATTGTTTCAAAGGGCTGTATTGAATATGTGAAAATGACATGAAGTTCCCTTTTTTTGTTTTGCAGGAGTCAAAGGACTTGCAGCCGCTAGTTGGTGAATGGCTCGAACAAATTCCAATGCACAGACTAGCAGAAGTTTCAGACTTGCAGTCAGCAATAGTATTCATGGCATCTGATTCCTCTGGTTATATGACTGGTCATAACTTAGTTCTTGAAGGTGGACAGAGTCTCTGGTGATCTGTACATAAAATTAGGCAAATCATTTGACAAATGTGAATAATGTAATTACAAAACTAGTAGATTTCTAATTCCTGCAGATGTGGAATCTTGCAGTAAGATGCAGGCGCTAATTGATACCGGTACAAGTGTATGGGTATTTTAATACATCTCGGAGACAGGCGATGGTGTGGAACCTTAGGGTTGGCATTCCAAGTATGAAAGTTCATCATGTTATAAGTTTGCTGTATTGAATACATGGCATCTATCAATTGGCATGTATTCCAATCCATGGCATCTATCAATTGGCATGTATATTGAATACATGGCATCTATGAATACATGGCACATGACCGATGACACACTGCGAGGCCTGGACACTAATTCACTTACCTGATCCGTTAATTTCGCGGTTCCGAGAAGTTATTGACAGCGTTTTTGGGCGATCACACCCACGACGGCTGCATCACGAATATCTCGCGGTAGAAAACGTAACTGTGCATATATCTGAGCAAATAATTTATTCAACATGCCTATTTCAACTCCACGTGCTGCTCATGGTAAGAGGTTGGCATTTTGCCACGATATATAGTGAAACCTGTTTCGGAGTTTCGCTTTTCGGCTTGGCATATGCACTTTTTACCCAAAACGTCCTCTCCCGTAAAACACACCATTTTTTGCATAGGGCCTTAGAGCGGTGGGAAATTCTTTTGACCGTTTTATTTTAGTGTTAACGAGAAACGTATGTGAGGAAATTTTGAACGGCCTCCGCACGAAAAAGCTTTTCACGTTTTTTGTCGATGAGGTGTCAGTTCGTTTTTCCCGAGTAAAATCGCTGAAAACCGAGGTTACGGTTTCACTCCGCATCTTCGCGTTTGCGGGCCCGCGGACTTCCGACTGCCCACAGCACTTTATTTTTAGTTATCTTTGATAAATTGCTTACTTGGAGGGCGGTTTGGAAACGTTTTGCAGGTCCGGTTTTTGAGTTCTCGCCGAGCTGGCGAGAACGCCGAGGGGGGAAACGTTTTTGCCCTTTCTGTGGTGTCCGCTTACCCGCTCGAAGCACACTGCTAGAAAATTACGGGATTTGCCCTGGGAATATATTGTGCCGAAATATTTTGTCAGTTTGTCCCACCGATATGATGTTATTTATCAACGATCTGCGCAGAAGTGTCTTCAAGAGAGTGCGGAGTGCCAAAGGTGTCGCGGTGTGGGGTCTATCCTACAACAACAACACGTGGCCGCGCTCCGTTTTCAATTATATGTTTGGCGAGTGGCTCGAGTCGAGAATGTTGACGTGTACTACAAAAGGCGGAAAGAAGCCTGTCGTTAAGACAGTCCGCACAGTTTGGGAGTTGAACACCATAGAAGTTTTACTAGACCTAGCTGTTTTAGAAAATGGTATGGCGGTTTCTAACGCCATCACCAACAAGAATGGCTCCCTTTCAGTCATCATTCCACCTTTAATAGTTACACACACTAGCAGCGGCATCAGTAACGTCACAATGAAAGAGTCCCTCACAGTTCAGTATGGCACTGCCGTTCTCACTCTGGGCGGAAATGTACAATTTTGTGAGACTCGAGGGAAGTTCCTAGGAACCAAGATCTCCGGCCATCCCTTTGGTAGCATGAACTACGGTCTGGCTGAACCTGAGTCTCTGAACGCGGTCACAGCCCAGAAAATTCTGTCGGCGAGGTGTATGGCGATCCCAAGATATATGTGGGCTCTGGGATATAATGTGAAAGAGCGGGTGCGTGCTGCCTTGGGCATCACAGTAGGGCACGATGTCGAAGACTATAAGACAGCTTGGGCTCAAACCCAATCACGCCTAGCTTTCTCGAGTCCCTCGCCATATGTGGTGAGGGGATCGAGAAAGCTACCCGACAGAACTGCACTGACCGTACGGTTGAGGTGTGATCAACACATTTGGTGTGGTAGTCTGGAGGTTTGGCAAATGCCACCCCAGCTTGGGCTTGACCCCAATCACGCCCGGCTTGCTCGAGTCCTTTGACTCAAAGGATTCGAGCAAGCTGCCCGAAGGAGCTGTGGTATCGTGCAGCTCCTTCGGTTTCCGACCCTCCGCATTTTCGTAACCCTAAAGCCCTGAGCACTACACAAGCACTCTTGTAAAGGCATCTGCATCCCTTCAACTTTAAGGCAGTGTCCCGCCTGTATTTCCTATGCTACACATAGCACTTTGTCCCACAGTTATGTGTTTAGAATACACGGGTATGTTATGAGATTGTAAAGGACACACACGGCATGCACTCTCATAACACAGCACAGCTTGATCGAAGCGCGCGACGAAGCATTGTAGCACGGCCGCAATCGAACGAATAGAATAGTGAGTAGGTATGTATGATAGTATTAAAAGTGAATAGAACCTCTTCTATATGACTAAACGTGCTTTTTGTAAAAACAAGTGAGATAGCTATTTCGTCCAATATAGTGCGCTCTGAGCCATGATAACATGGCAAGTTTATGACCCATCCCAATATCACAGATGGTTTCGTTAGCAATACAAAGCACCATAGTTCCTCAAAGAACGTTTAAATGAGTTTAACTATCACATATGGGCAGCTCTGAATATATATACAACATGTATGTATGTACCACACACAGGCATACACATATACGTAGACCCTATATACGATTGGGCTTCATGGGCGAAGTGTGTTGTGATGCGACACCCTAAATATCGAGAATCACGCAAACCTGACATTACCATTGCATTTCTCAGCATCGAATTAGGTTGGGAACATCGAAGAACATGCATGTAAATGTAATGATTGCATCGGAATTCGAAACTCCGAAATCCCTATTATGGGCCATTTATTCGCAAACCCTAACTGCAGAGTTGAAATGTGTCATGCTGACACCATATAGCATGCTTGCTAGTGAGATAAGGCATCAAGTTTGGTCAGACGATATCCAAACTGAAGTTATATTGTACCAACATCACCCTTGAACGTTATTTGCGTCATAAATACCATGTGCGCACAAACCCTATGAATTCGGGCTTTATAGGGGGATTTCAGGCATATATAACACCCTAAATACTGCGAACCACTAAATTTCGAGGTCACCATCGTTTTCCTCAACATCGAAATAGGTCGGAAACAATGTACTTTGAATCTAAATGCAATACTAACATCGAAATTGAAAACCCAAACCCTTATCGTCCGGATTTTTGGCGTTTCGTGGTGATGTGGGCATAATCAATGGCATATCGGGGAATGTATATATATATATATATATATAGGGTAAATGTGGCAAACTATCTGATAGACTGATAATTGATAACTTTTGTTATCAAGTTAACAACTTTTGTAGAAAGTCATGACTTGTCTACACTTTACAGGAAAGTCCGGCTTTTAACCGTCCGCAAATAAATCAAGTATTTTGCTGAACTTGCAAGGAGCAGAAATATCGTACTTTGCAAATTCAACGAGCTGCAGGGAAGCAGAATTTTACGCGCGTTGATATTCTCATGAACTGCGGGAACGATGCAGAACTTGGCAAGGCAATAGTCCCTAAATAGAGGGCTTGTTAGTTGCAAGCAAAGAGAAATATTGTTAAATTTTACTATTATATCCCTGATCAATCCCTAAAACTAAGAGTCACCAGAACAAACAATAGTTGCCCGTGCCGATCTAAAGAAGAACGCAGTGCAGAATATGGCTTTCATGCAGATCCAATACGGTACAACGCCCGATTTTACGCCAAGATCCTAGGTGGCTGGGCGCAAGCTCTTCTGCCAAGATCCCGGAGCCTTGGTTCATTCTCCCGTCGCACCTACGTGGATGATGAACGATATTGTGTGTCGGTCGGTGAACGAACAACGACCATCGCAAACGATTTCAGGTCAGCTAGTGAAAGTGGGATTACTAAACACTGGGTGAGGTAGCATGGCCAACGAAGACTGGGGTTAACCCCACCAGGGTAAGCCCCCAGACGCGCTGCTACCTCTTGGAACAACTACACATGCCGCAGCATGTCCTAAACAAATCCTAAAACAAGATCGCAACTCTAAACTATAAAAGCGCAGACAAGGCATCCACACAATATTGCCAAGCATCAAAACACGGAGAGGTGGTCATACGGAAGGTGTTGTGCCTGCAAAGTAACAAAAAGGAGGTGTTCAAACAGACACGCGCAGAACAGCCAAGCACGCGGACTTTGCCTCGATGAACAGATCCCGAGCTGGCAGCGCCGAGAATAAACCATGAAATTGAGTAGCATATGAAGATAATGCGGCAACGAACCACCATTAAAACAAGACGCTGGACGCATCCGCCTGTAAAATTCACGCACACAGGCTTCAGGCCGACAAGATCCGCGGAAAATTGAGTAGACACCCTTAAAGCTTACAATCTATATATGTGAAGAACCGAAGACACGGTAGCGTTCGTTTATTGTCCAACCAGTCGAATTTCCGAAAGCAAGTTATCGTATCGATCATCGACCGACTGCGATTTTCATTGGTTAATAATGTAAAAACAATTGATGATTCCCAATATCCCATGAAGATCTCATTGTGCTGTTACCAACTTACCATCGTAAGATTTTCATCGGTCGCAATCTAACGAGCAGCAGGGATGTCGCGCGCACGTGTGTCACCCTTCTCAAAACCGACAACTGTGACAAACGCGCTTGCGACGTTCAGGTCGAGGTATCTTGGATTGTTGGCTACATCCTACGATGTCATACTACACGACAATCTTCGGTCGCGCTCGCGCTCGCAGTCGTCACCTTCAGTCATAATCGTCCAAAGGCGCGGGGGGTAGGTGCGTGGAAAGAAAACCTGGTGTAGGTAGGACGAGGTCAGAATTCCGCAACGCCTGGGAATTCCCGCGCGGAGGACTAAGCCGGTGTGTGGAAAGATGTTCACTTGGGAATTTCCACACAGTGGTTGATGAATTCCGTTGTTCTTTTGTCATTTTTGTTGTCTCAATTTTTATTTGAAATTACGTTTAGTAGAAATGCCCACGAATCCCCTCGCGGGAAGCACCGCGTCCACAATGTGAAGCATTGCATTTTATCTCGCGTGGGCGGACTTCGTAGGAATGTCAGATTCTCACGTGAGATTCCAAATAGACAAATTTATCCCAGTCTCGCGGGGTCGGAGGCTCTTCCCTTTTCCACTTCTTTTTATTTGATTAATCGATATCTCGCGTTTATGCGAGTGCATTGCTGTTGCATATCACGATGTCGTGGTATTTCATAGGTTCCATTGACCAATCACGGTACGCATATTTGAATATATCAATGCAGCCAACCAGATTCCATGATGCATCGATCCCAGGATCGGTCGCATGCAACTTGTGCTCGGCAAGGACCCCGTTTGCACTATGGAGGGGCCCAAAACTCAAGGGGAGGATGCGCTACAAGAGGTTCAAAAAGTCAATATTCACCATTGTTGTCATTTGATATTTTGACTGTCATGTGTGTCAGAGTGGCACCTCTCAATACCAAGTAAATATGTGATACATGATAGTCGGATATGCTTGCCTGTTGTATCTGTGTGTTCTTAGATAGGGCATTTTCAACCAAGTAGAGTGCCAAAGTGCTTAGGGTGAACGAACTTTGCTCCGGGGGGAGGCAAGCCCTACGGTCCTAGGAAACTGTAGTATGTGTACTAGCGGTAACCTAACGGCATACTAACAGCAGTATATGTAGGCAAGTTAGTATGCCGTTAGTATGTGTTTAGGATAGTTACCGTTATGGTACCTACTACGTGAGACTAGATGCTAACGGCATACTAACGCCATACGTCTTAACGACCCGTTAGTACGTGCATATGATGCCGTTAGGACACCCCTAACACATGCATCTTAGCTGGTTTTAGGATGCCGTTATGATGTTCATATGACGACGTTCGGACATACTAACACCGACACCCTAGAGGCGTCCTAACGACATGCTATCGGGGACATAATAAAGGCATACTAACGTTGGTTTTAGCATAGCTTTAGTGTGTTAGGACGCATACTAAACGCATACTAACTATGCCATAACTACACAAGCAGTCGAACGCGAACGTTGCGAGTATTCATATCGGGGGAAGCTTGATGCGAAGGCATATGCATTGTGAGGTGCGAGATACATTGTGATTGGTGAGTGTGATGCGCACAACAAGTGTGATAAACAAGTGTGATGCACAACAAAGCATATGCGTGGTTGAATGCACTTTGACAAGTCTCGGAAACGTTAATATTTTTACTATCCACATTACAATCCAATCGTAAGTAGGGCTGCCCCATTCGTAGCCTAATTCGCTCAAAACAAGGCTCTAGTCCGAAAATTGCCTCTAGGGAATCAACCTAATCTCTTTAAAACAACGTGCAACAAGCGAAAAATCTCGGCGTTGGTCTTGGAGTAAAACCTTCCGAGATTTTCCACTCGCCCATTCTCATTCGATCTGAAAAAACAAGTGGAACAATAAACCAACACTTAGTCAAGTGAGAAACTTCACTCAAAAGCACAACAACTTAGGTTCTAACTTAGAAAGGGTATAGCTTTTACCTTAAGTCTTGGCGTTGGTCATGGGCTGAAATTTTGCTTTCTCTACTCGCTCCTTTTCAACCGATCTGAAAAATAAAGCACAACAAAGAAACCCGCGCTTAGTAAAGCAAGCACATAACACAAACGCGCAAATTCTTATGTACCGACCTAGGAAAGATAGCGCACACACCTTAGGTCTTGGTGTTGGTCCGTGGGCTGAAAATTAGTTCTTTCCACTCGCTCATTTTCAGCCGATCTGAAAAACAACGCGCAACTCAAAACCAATGGATAGTAAAGCGCAAAAATATCATAAGATGAAATATAAGAGTAGCAAAGGAAAATAAGAAGGCCAAGTGGGGTGAGTTGGAATTTGTCCAACTTCATCTAGTTCATACGACTAGCGAGAACTTACTTCTCGTTCACCCATCAATTCGATGCTAAGCACACCGACATGCGCGCAGAAAAATTACAGTAGCACTTGCATTCACTATGAATATGTAGCGTAGTGCAGTATTTTTATGATACCAAGAACAGACATAAAACAGCACCCACTACCCGATAACTCTGCGTTCACCGCTGCCTTTGACTTGTGAATACTTAAAGTTTCTTTATTGTAGTTCGATGGACACAGTGTTGAGTGTATTCCACTTCAACGTTCACCTTCCCCTTCGCTCGATTTTCAACTTGAACTGGTCGTCGCGGGCTCGCGGCAGCGGCATCCCGCATCACTCGAGTCGCAGTCGACTGTCGCGTGTCACCTGTGTCACAGTATGAGTATCAGTATCGTGAATCGATGTCGCTGTCGTTCGGCTGTCGCTGTCCCTGTCGCGTCGCTGTCGTCTCGAGTGACCAGCGCAGGTCGGCGCCAAGGCTCTTCATGAATACACCCTCTAATCATGATTACCCCCTTGAGTAGTCGTTTTTCTGGACTAATCAAATCATGATTACAGGGGGCTCGCGACTAATCAAATCATGATTCCCAGAAGGGTCAACTAATCATGATTTTGATTAAAAATCATGATTACTATGGTGAAATCTGCGTGCGTCTCACCGGCTCCACGAAGCGCTGCGCTGTCGCGCGTCGTTGCACTCCGTTTCCCAAACGCAAGCCGAGAAAGATCACTTTCCAGGTGACAAGATCGTAACTGTCTTGACTGAGAGTCTCGACTTTGACTGAGAGTCTCATATTCGTTACGTATGCTGTGAGCGTGCAGTCAGTCTTTCGTGCTATCAACCGGTTCAGCATGCCTCAGCCTAAGAGAAAAAAAACCCTCGTCCAGCAAGCAGCAAGCTATCACGGCCACGAAGCTGCCTCTCCTGAAAAAGCCGCTAGAGCAAATAAGAAAACAAATTGTACTGCCTGGGTCGTTTTGGCAACTCGCTTCGGGACGCATGTCTGAAGAGGAGAAACAGATGAAATTCAAGTGCACAATCCGAGATTTCTCGGCAGCTCACAAGAAATCCGACGGATCACCACCCTCGCAAGCGTTTCAAGTTCAAGAAATGGGCCCCACTGGAACAGGTAGCTTAGAGCCAGGCGACTCGAGTGGAGAGATATTTTGGTTAACATACCCCTATCCCTTTCTCGAATATTTTTACGAGACATTCCCTGTTGGAAGATGGAGGTTTGCCTAAGGAGTCGATACCTTTAGCTCAGACCGAGAGTCAGGGTGATAAACGCCTTCACCCCGAGTTTCCTGAGTTGGCCTATCCTACTGCAGAGGTTTACAAATATTTCAGAGTCGAATCCGACGTACTTTGTGAGATGGGGAGACACCGAGGTAAATACGCAGCGGAGTTTCAGTGCGTGATCAAGTCATGCGACGACTCTGGCTTCTGTGGTGCGAAACGCACAATCTATCACCAGGCAGGGAAGGCTGCAAGTACCAGTAATCTCGTCACGCACGTCCGTGATATGGCGAAAAAGTGTGACGTTCACATGCTCGCTCTCGCTGCCATCGAGCGAAATAGCTCCAAGTTTGTTGAAGTGGGCGGAGAACAGGTTAAGGTTTTTAATTTTAGTGAGTCTTTCGAGCATCACGTCGACCTGCTGTGGCTCAGAACTATTGGGCTTTCTTTCAATATGACCACTAAAGACGAGTTTCGGGATTACGTGAGGGGCTTTGAGCCACGTGCAGCTTTCCCCCATTCACAGACTATTTATCGCCTAGCAGTATGCGTGCTGGAACTGCAGAAAACTGAACGCCTAGAGCGAACCTCCCGCCTGATCAAGGTGTATGTTGGTAAAGCTTGCGTTGGGTTACAACTCGACATGTGGACAGATACGAGTACTCACACCGCTTTTGCTGCCATCACCCAAACCACGATAGAGGATCCTGGTGAGGAACTCGACGCTGAATATGCTCAGCTCTTTCTTCGAAGTGAGATTTTAGACTTCGATGTCTTCCCCTTGTGTGCCAAAACCGGTCCCAATATCCGGACTTGGTTCGCACGTGTGCTTGAGCGCAACAACTTGCCTTACTCGGCGATTAGTGGGGTGACTCCAGATGGTGCAGCGGATGGGCACTGTGCCCTGAATATGATTCCTGAGATTTCTGAAAAGGTGGACACTTGTATTTTGCACAGTATGCAGCGCGGCGTTCTATATAGCATCGGTTTGGCCGGCAAGGTCAGCAAGAATCCAGACTGCAGGGAGCTCTTAAAACGGCACAATCGCGTAGTTACTCTCTCCAATCAGTCGCTCGCGTTTGGGAAGTCTATCCGAACTGCGCAGGAAGCCGCCAAGATCTCAGCTGAGAAAGTGCTAACCCTCGAGAAGACTGCTGTCACGCGATAGGGGAATCAATTCAAGCAGTTGAAAAAGAACTGCACGCTTCGCCCAGGTATTGATGCATGCCTCGAGAAGTATAAACTTGAAAACAAGAATAACAAGGAGGCCATTATAGAGACAAATGAAGACGAGCAGGGAAGCAAAGTTGGCAACGCAGTCGCAGCTTCGGAGATCGGATTGGATCTTATGGACTGGGATAAGAGCCAAGAGGTCGAGGGGTTATTATCATACCCCTTTGATATTAAAGAGACGATTGAGAGCAGCGGAATTTGTACAGGGAGCCACGCGATGATATTGTTGCACGATTTGAAGGAAGCATTTTGTGACAATCGTGCCAACTTGGAAGTTGGCGCCCTTCCTGCCACGCTCAAGCTTGAGGATCGTGAGCGGTCGCGAGTGATTAGGAAAGCCACAGACCTCAGTTCTATGGTTACCACCGCTCGCAGCGTGTTGAAAGATGAGTTACAGGCACGCTTGTTTGACTCGCGTCCCT
Source organism: Cymbomonas tetramitiformis (assembly GCA_001247695.2). Classification (NCBI taxonomy): domain Eukaryota; kingdom Viridiplantae; phylum Chlorophyta; class Pyramimonadophyceae; order Pyramimonadales; family Pyramimonadaceae; genus Cymbomonas; species Cymbomonas tetramitiformis. The sequence goes on along the minus strand of LGRX02003861.1, from coordinate 39,476 downwards.
CTAATATGCGCCTCATACAATGTTTCATGTCCAAGCAAGTAGATTGCAAAACGTTTTTACGGCCAGAGCAATATGAGCTTGCGAAGACTCTTTACTTGACCGCAATACGAGAGGCAGCCATTATCTCAGGGAAGGTTGCTGGTGCGAGTGTTGCAATGGGTACAACATCTCAACCTGCTAAAAAGAAGCAAAAGACTATGCTATTCCGCGGTAGAAGTTCCCTTCCAGCTGAGGATCCAACTGCTGAAATTGAGAACTCCGAAGCAGGTATCCAAGGGGACGTCGTGCTGAATGAGATTCACAGGTGGGAGAACTTGCCTGAGACACGCCTACAACAATTTTACCGAGAGGATGGGCTTATCAACGAGTTCATGCTGTTCTGGCAACTTAGATTTGAGTTTCCCTTGCACTTAATTGTGTTCAAGCAAACTGCTTCTCATCTGCCACATGAGGCAAACTGTGAGAACGTCTTTTCCAGGGCGGGACATATGTCTGACCCGAACTTAGATCCCAGCTATTTAGGGATCCTGACCACTGTTGGTGTGAATAAGGCTTCTTTCAAGCCTTCTGTCTCCCAGATTCGCAAGAAGTATTTCGAGTTATATGCAGGAAAAGGTGAGGGCAGTGAAGGCAGTGAATAGACTATGTACTTGCAACGTAGGTTGCCTCTGCCTTATGTCATTTATTAATAAGGAACCATCTACCTTAAGGAGTCCGCTGACAACCATGAATGTATATATGTTATAGTTCATGTAGGGTCCTTTGACGCTTAACAATGCCTGAACACGCATGCATTTTATGCAACCTGTATATGGTAAATTCTTTGAGATCCGGTTGGGATAGAATTGATTAGGGTTCTTCGTTTGACATATATGATATCAATATTCTTGAACACATCCATGGCTTCCATATGTAACAAATCATGTGTAATATTGTGTATGCATATGCGGTCGACGACTTGACATATTTGTTTGACGTCGGGGATCGTGTCCTAAGTCATAGAGTAACATGCCCCGATGTGCCACAAGGCATATATACGTGCCGCCATTCTAGCTCGATGTTTCTAGCTACCACACGTACGCATGCGTTAATATTTTTGTTGAGCACGAAAAATACCCTAGCTTAGTAATCATGATTATAATCAAAAATCATGATTACTAAGGGTTTGTCACTAATCGAATCACGATTACTAAGGGTGCGTGACTAATCAAATCAAGATTACAACGGAGTGGTGACTAATCAAATCATGGAAAAGTATTCATGAAGAGCCTTGCGTTAGCGTTGAAGAAAGCGAGGGAGTGATCCAAAGTATGATAACGAGGTTGCCACACTTTCTGGAAACCAAGTTGCATAGCCGCGATCAAGCAAAAGTCCACTATTTGCGAAGCATAGGCGTCCTCGTGCGATTCGATGGCGAGCGCCCCGAGACGAAAACGCTTATCCAAGTAGGAAGACCCGTTGCATTCAAGGGGTAAGCCTTGCCAGTTCGTCTTGTACGTGTCGTCGCGTGAGCGGTGATCCTTTGCGAGAAGTACCTCGAGTTTCCCCCAAGTGGTGTAAATCACGCACCACCTTTTGCGTTTCTGCGCTGCGACATAATCCTTGACGAGTTCGGTGTAGTTCCTGTAAAGGGCACGCAAGTTCAACTTCCCTTTGTAAAACCTTTTCGAACGCGTACTCCACCCTTGGACGACAAGCATGTTCCCTAAGATATGCACGAAGTACTCAGCAGACTCGCAAGCAAGAATTGAGATGAAATGTGCTTGAAGGTTCCGTTCATAAACGGAAAAGTCTTCATTCCAGCCCGCCAGCTTCCAAGTATTAAGCTCATCTTGGGTTGCTTGGGCTTCGAAAGGAATAGGAGGCAGGGTGTTCGCGGAATTCTCGGCGTAATGTTCCACGGTTTCGAAGCCGCTCGGATTGAGTACTTGTCCTTCAAACATGCAAAGCGTCCCCGCCGTTTTGCGATCGGTCACGGGGATGGCCAACAAGTTGGAGGTCTGGCAAACCTCCATGAACTGACCGCAAGTCTTTATGGTTTTAAGCCCCAAGATTTGTTTGCGATTGTTGTACACAAAGTTCTTTATGACCTTGTAATCAAGGTCGTCATCGGCTTCCATGGCTGTGGTGACTGCGGTACTAAGCTTCTTAAAAATGGCTTTAGGCGGAAGCTTTTCCTGGATCGCCGCCTTACACTTGTCCTTTACAACTTTCGACATACCCTTTCCTATGAAATTAGTATGGTCGTGTGTCCCACGGGAGTACAAGTTGCATGTAACAGTAGGGCCTAATGGCTACTGCCCCGGGGTCCTTATCATAGGACCCAAATTGCGTTGGGTCCTTTCACAAGGACCACTTTTTCACGATTTTTTTAAAGCATCTTCTTGAGATAAATTGAGGCAACCACCAATAAGGTAGACTAATTATGACCCAAACTAACTTATCCTATGGCTGCTTGGCATATATCCGATGTGGCGTGCGTCTATTAGTAGCATAACTGCTAGTAACCCTGAAATTTTCAACGTTGTAGTTTTTCAAATGTTTGAAAACGAGGTATGTAGCTCTTGATTTTTTCACAAATGGAATTTTGAAGCACACGGCGCCGACGCTATGCAATATTGGTGGCACATACCATGGCCGATGATCGGTGGATGTTTGTGCCCGGTGGCATCCCAGTTCACGCCGTTATAGGTGTCACAATCCACATATCCCGCCATTTCCTAGGCAAATATTAGGAAATATATGGGCTAATTTTGGCATGGAACAATGTCGGAGATGTGACATTGACTGCGCACATGACGCCTGCAAGCTATCGCCGCATTGCAGTCTTCATATATACACACTAACGTAATTTTTAAGCCCTCTATATACCCAGAATGGACCATAACATGGTGCATATGCACAGTCATACAAGACGAAAGGCGACATTTTGGGCAGTCGATTTAGTGTAATTTTTAAGTTGGGTCATTTTTGCTGCTTCAACCGATATTTTGAGGGTCAAGATGACCTCGGATGAAAGTTTTGACAAGACACTGCAGAAAGAGCAGCTCGAGAACTTGATAACATAGGTCCTGCAATTTTCATAGCACCTTCGAGCAAGCAAATAAAAAATGGGTCCTTGTGAAAGGACCCGCCATTTTGATTATTTTTTAGGGGAAACACATATCCAAAGTAACCGCCGCAACCAAGGACATAAATGCAATCACTATGCATTCTCACTTAAAAATAAATTAATTGGGCTCATAAATACTCGACGAAAGCGGTCAAACTATAACTATATTCAATTATTATGCATGGTACGAGCATTATGCGTGGGTCCTTGTGATATGACCCAAGCTCGGGGCAGTAGCCACTAAGGTCGTCCCCTTGACAATTTTATAGTAAACTCCACAACCGTGAGTAAACTTTAAAGCACACTTGAAGTTTTGAGTCACGGCAGAGGTTCTTTTCGACTTATATTCCTTGGTAGCCATGGTCACACCCTCAGGGCTCAAGGTTGCCATCTTCTCTGTGCACTCTACATACGATACACCGTTCAAGACCGTACTCCACACTATGGGGACACGGGTACGTTTCCCCTTCCCCTTTGGTGCAACGAGGAAGTCCTCTTCTTCCTCTTCTTCTCCCTCCGAAGGATATATATCCTCCACATTTTTGCCCGGGCTTGTGAACTCAAAGCCGTCGGGCTCAGCCATGTTACTTTCCTCTCGTTTGGCTACGCGACAACTCTTTAGTGTAATATTTCGCATGGCATGGCGATAGCTCAACAGGTACAGCGTCATGGATGCATGCACCGGTCATAGCCGGATGACATCAAGAAACCTTATTCTAAAATCATCATGAAAATGGGTTATTCTAAAATCATGAAAACATATTCTAAATTAAATAGCCTACCGAGCCGAAGTGGAGTGGTGACCTTGTCGTACATGATGGGGTCTGTCAGGGTCATGACCGATGACATATATATCATACATGTCATACGTGGCATACCTGTCATACATGTCATACCATACAGGATCATGACCGATGATGTATGTGTAATACATGTCATACGTGTCATACCTGTCAGACATGTCATGTCGAGTCGTGTCATATATTATTATGACAGTCGTCAGTACGGTCGACTATGACTGTACATGTCGCCAGATGATAAGTCACATCATCTGTCATTATTCAAGGAAAGACTTGAATAACCCTGTCATCGAGAGTTCGTATGTCGAACTCGAAGATGGCAAAGCAAGATACATCTTGAAGTACAAACACGAACCATCTTGGCTTTTAGCATGTGCGGAACACGCATGCGCAGTATGAACGAACTATTCGTTACCACAATACTGGTCGTTCAACCAACGTCTCGGGTTCACAACCCAATGGCGGTACCATCTATGCGATGGGAGACGTATGGTATAGATGAGCGAAGCGTTGGGCTTCAGCAGTATCTTCTCACAGAAGTTCTGCAACTCATCCCGCTATATTCTGACGCTTGTGTTTGCCGTTCCACAACACAGCGCATACTTGTATTTTTGTATGATATATTGAGGGCTTCTTTATCTAGCCCTAACAGAATGGTATTCTATTTAGCTCGTCAAGGCACGAACGAGAACTCAATTGTGTGCAACGCATAGATATCATTAATTTGTGTTGACAGGTTGCGGAGCATATAAGGCGACGCACTCGCATAAATTGAATATTTGATATATCCGCTGCAATAGCGAAGATAGCGTGCGAGAAAATTGTTGCGTCCGCAGAAGCGCACTCGCAGAAACAGCTGATCGCACATACTACACGATAAGGTGTGCATATGGCATACATCCGCGCAGCAATGAGACGTACTCGCATAAATGGTTCGCAAATGTACACATGTTCGCAGATGCGACGCGGAAGCATAATCATCAGCGGAATCGTTTCCGCGCGGAAAGTCATCAGCGCAGCATTACAATTTTCGTGATTGCACCAAATTGCTTTTTGTACGGCTTCATACATGTTGATGCGCGATATACTAATTTGCAGTTGGCAGCATGCGCGATGGTCACTAATTTGCAGTTGGCAGCATGCGCGATGGTCGCATATTTTTGCAGAAGTGGATCGCAGCTTACAGCATGCATGTCAATTACATGCGCGCGCTTGTATGAATCACGCTCGAAAATTGTTCAGAATGATATATGGCATAGTGGTCATCGACGGAATTTTGATCCGTATACATGTCAGCGCTCGTATAATGCGCTGATGAATGGCGACGACAATACATGCTTTTCATCAGCAACGCGCCCTTTTGCATAAGTTATTTGCAGCGTGCTATGAAAGATTTCAATTTGCGATGATGATGATGTCGAGATGTTGCTAAGATCAACTGCACAATACATACTTACATCAAAATACTCTGCACAACAACTAATACTCGCAGGCATATTTTGGACGCATGCATGATTGACATCTGATATTACACTGCAGCACACACCACATATTGATGGCTGCACAAATATTCAAGTTGTCAGCATTTCATGTTTATCTCAATATAGTGTGCAAGATACACACACTAACTTGCAGCGCACATTACATGCAGCATCTAAGTATATACACATTCTATACTGAATGACTGCCACACTGTAAGTTGTGCATGCATCTTCATAACAGATGTTATATATTATCCAGCTTGATCACGGTAACAGTTGGAATAGATGGCATCAGATCACAATACATTAGACGTGCACAAAAGCATATTTGCAGTGCATGCTAACTATATTAGAACCCATACAGTATAAGGTGCCTGTTCAGAGATCTTAACACAGTAATTAGCTCAATATGACCCGGTGGAGTCGAGATACTCCTCGGACCACATATTGTTCTACTGTGGATCACTGAAAGGAATGCTCACCGGAACTGTATGTGAAATATACCAGCAACTCATTTTGTAAATGAGATTATCATGGATTTACAATAACCTCTAACCTAATACATCATGCTAGATTCACTCAGTGCATGGTATACTGATTATCCTGCATGATAGGTTGTCTGGAAATATTGTGATGTCCAGAAACTTATCTTCCTGTAAAGTGTGTAAAAATGTATGTAAAAAAGTGTGTAAACACACACACACACACACACTGGCAAAAAAGTACTAATCAATAAGTACTATATACATACACACACTGCATCACTGTATGTATTGATATTCACTGATTCATAAGTGAATTGACTAACTTAATATCTATCATGAATATGATAATGTAGATACCACTTCACAAACACACGTGCGTGTGAAGTGTCAAGTGATGGCGATAGATATGGGAACAGATAATACAACATGCTGAAGGGCTGGATGGAGTTATCTCCAGACCCGAAGGCAGTATACTGCGCCCATGCAACAGCTGGTAACTGTTGGGCGCAGTCCATTCGTCATTCCACATATCATCGCTGGAGCAACAACAACAAGTACATTGCATAATGACAATTGACTCAGATTTGATCAGTTCAAAATGCATGTAACTCTTTCAGAGCAGTAACTATATTGACATCTGATAGAAGTTGTTGAGGACAAACACACACATACAAATGTGTTGTGTCAAACTGCTTTGATTATGTCAAGCAATGTCCTGATATGTTTAAAATAAGATATATCATTTTGATAAATCTTAGAGCACAGACCTATGCTCAAAACATATCATAGATTGATAAATATCACTAAAGTGGATAATCCGCTTAAGTTGATGACTCTATATATATCATCAGAAAGTACATTTACTGCCATGGGTTTAAATCAGTAAAACCCAGAAAAGTGATCAACCTCAGATGTTGATATACAGCATAATTCACTTTTATGCCATGAAATTTGTCATGTGCAAAAATAAAGTGATTTGCAGTACTTCTGTACTTTACATTCCACACACACAGAGAGATATGCATATATGTATATATATATGTAGCCAAAAACGGCCAAAATGGGTGAAATCCGTTTGCGATAGATTTGAAAATGGAAAATCGAACCCTATTTTATTTGATAATATGATTTTATACCTATTGAGGTATGAGAAAATCATAATGACACATGTCATATCTCGTGTAACACCCTAGGTAATAGGTGTGGAATATGTGGGGGTTACATATTGGCTGTAAACACTAAATCGGTCAAAATGCTGTACGTTTAATCTTTTGAAAATTTCGGGTTGATTTTTTTTGCTACAATGAATATTTAGCTGTCAAATAACAATCCCTGATTTACGCAGCAAGTGTAACACCATGTAACACCCTAAAATTGAATGTGTGTGTCAGGGGTGTAACATACCTCCTGAAAACCACTTAACATTCAGTATGGTATCAAATGCAGTTTTGCTTTAAAATGGTTGCAAAATATTTATACTGCTTTATTTTTACCTATTTTAGGGTTACCGATACCATGTAACACCCTAATCACATTATTGGGTATATGGGCCACTGTAACCTAACATGCCCTAAAATGCCACTATATATTCGAAAAACTTCGTGTTTGGCATTAACATATCATGCTGTATTCGACACAGACATGATTATATATCGGGCAACAACCCTAAAACTGTAACAGATGCTTCCTATATGGAATGCATGCTATTTATGAGGTACAGGCAATTGACAACTGCCTTATATCACACACTTCCTTGAGGGGGGAAGAAGGTGGATATATATACCTACCTCATTATTATGTACAAATGTACTACATGTATGTAAACATACAGATATACCATATATAACATATAAATCACACACACTCAGTTAGTCGATTAGCTGAAGGTATTTTTGTGCTGTGTTTTGTTTTTAGATGGTTACAATCGAAGAGGAAGAGCATGAGATTCCTGATATCGACCCAGATCCATCGACATGGTTTTTCGACATTCTTGGTTCATATGATGCATACAGCCGGTTTAAAGTCCCGAAATGGATCGCTGGTTATGCCGACACACAAACCAGATATGACCAGATAGGCTACTATGACAACATCAGTCGTATGAAGCCAGATATGAGCCGATTTAGGGATCCTGCTAATGAGCCTAAGGAACCAGAAAACGAGTACACAGAAGATAATCCTCCGATGGTTTTTACAGATCCAGATTCAGATTCAGTCCCAGCACCAGCTCCACCTAGTTTGGTCCCAAAGGTGAAAATGACACCACCTAGGGAATTCAAATCAGGACAGGACGCAGAAGTCTGGTTGGACACGGTGGACAGATATTTCCAGTTCACCTATCCTGGAGTCAAGGACAAGGATTTGATTACAGTGTTTCTGACTCTTATTCAGAATAACGACAGACACTATTTTCAGGTCTTGGCACAACAGCCACATGCCACCTATGAGATGGTCAGACAGACATTCCTCAGACAATTTGGTAATCCTCACAAGAGATCGGTAGCCAAGAAACACCTTATGGCACTGACTCAAGGAACCCAAACCTTTGCAGATTATTTGCGCACATTTACATCACTGGCTTCTCTAGCAGCAGTTGATTTGAATGATGTGCTAATAAAGGACAGATTCGTCACCAGTATGGATCCAGATCTCCGCAGACAGTTCCAACTCAGATTCCTGACAAAAGAGCAAAGGAACAATCTGTCGTGGCAAGAAACCACACAGATATTGCTTGATTTGAATTACGTCATTCACTCAAAGCAATCAGAAACCCTTCATTATCGGGGTCAGAAGGAGCAGTCATCCGGAGGTCCAGCCAAGAAAGATAAGGACAAAGGACGTGGCCAGAAGCCATATGACAGATCCAACAGAAAACGGAATCAGAATCAGAGTGGCAGCCAGAACTCCAATCAGAATCGGAACAAGGGAAAAGGTGGAAAAGGCAAGGGCAAAGGAAAAGGAAAATCACAGAATGATAAGTCTCGCAATCGTTGTGGTCGTGTTGGTCACATCGAGAAGGATTGTTATTCCACCAAGACCCCAGATGGAAAGGAGATCAAGGGTAAGCCACCAGCTCAGAGTCCTTTCCAGAATCGGAGACAGCAGCAGCAGAATCAGGGTGCTAAGGATGGGTCTGGCAAACTCATCAACACGATCAACACCTTGGTTAAAGAACTGAAGAGTCAGCACAGCATCAATGCAGCAGTTGCAACTCCAGCTCCAGTTCCAGCTTCAGCTCCAGCTCCTCAGGGAAACTCTCAGGGTACTGCACAGGTACCGGTGTTGAGAGCACCCCGAGGGTAGATCAGCCTGAAAATGCCACTGAAGCAAGTGGCCGGGTTGAGAGTATCTCAGAAGAAATCCTTTCCAGTCTGACATTGCAGTTTCAGCAGATGGACACTCCCTCAGAGCACATCGCACAGATGCAGTCTCAAACAGCACAGCTGAAATCACAGAAGAAGCTGTTGTTGTACAAAGGGAAAGTATATGGACAGAGTACTCACATTTTGGTAGATCCAGGAGCCACATCGTCTTTCATCGACAGACAGTTCGCTGCTCAGCTTGGTATAGCACCCACAGACTCTTCATCGTTTTCAGTGGGATTGGCTGGAGGAAGCCAACTACCATGCACATCCTATCTTCCCAAAGCTACATTTACGCTGGGCAAGTATAAGGATACAGAAGATTTCTACATCATTGACATGAAACCATTCACTGTCATTCTGGGTCAAGATTGGTTGGAGAGGAGAAATCCCCACATTGACTTTCAGACCAAAAATCTGACGATCACTAGGAAGCATTCATCAGGCTCCAGTATTCGCACAGTATTGTCCAGAGTTGAGCAGACTCCAGACTCAGATGACCTTCCTGAAATGGAATTGGTCAGCGCCACCACCATGAGAAAGCACCTTCGTCGCATTCGATCCAGTGGTTCGGCTGAAGAAGCCGTAGCTGATCTCTTCTTTCTCTCAGAGGTCGACGGTGAACTGGTCTTTACAGCATCAGACACAGACACCACTATGGAAGACCCCGAGGTCACAGCAGCACGTGATCAGATGAGAGAAGCCTTTTCAGACATATTCCAGGAGGATCTTCCAGCTGGTCATAGGCCAGAACGGTTTGAAGGTGGTTATCATCGAATCAACATTGAACCTGGGCACAAACCACCATCGCAGCCAGTACGTACCATCCCAGTTCCCATGATGGAAGAACTCAAACGACAGATCATCAAATATGTCGACTTGGGTATCCTTCGTCCGTCATCATCTCCATATGGATGTCCTATCATTTTCGCTCCTAAGCCAGGTGGGAAGTGGAGGATGTGCTGTGATTATCGAGCCCTTAATAACATCACAATTAAGGACACGTATCCATTGCCACCTCACGACACCCTTCTTGAACAGCTGAAAGGTGCACGATGGTTTAGCAGATTTGACTTCAATCAGTTTTTCCATCAGATCCCTATACATCCAGATGACATTCACAAAACAGCTATTCGCACCAGATACGGTTCCTATGAGTGGACAGTCATGCCTTTCGGATTGACCAATGCTCCTGCAACAGCTCTGCGTGTAGGAAATCGGGCATTCTTCGACTTCATCGATCGGTTCCTTGTCATTTTCATGGACGATACCATCGTATACAGTCCGGATTTTGACAGCCACGTGAGTCATGTCCGACAGTTTCTCCAGCGTTGCAGAGAACACCAGTTCTTCATCAGGCTTTCCACGGTGGAGTTGTTCGTCAGATCTATAGACTTCATCGGACATCACATCTCTGAAGCAGGCTTGTCCATCATCGAAGACAGAATCCGAGCAGTTATGGCAATTCAGCCTCCAGTGTCTTATGGTCCTACCGTTGGAAAACAGCCTCTACGCCGTATGGCTAAAGATGGCAAGTCATCCCTTCGGTCATTCTTGGGCATGGTCGGTCAATTCAGGAGATTCATACCAAAGTTCTCCAAAGTTGCCGAGCCGCTCAATCGTCTCCTTAAAGATAATGCAGAGTTTGTCTGGGAATCTGAGCAGCAGCAGGCATTTGATAACCTCAAAAGTGCCATCTGTAACGCTCCAGTACTACAGCTTCCAGATCAGAAACTGCCATCTATTATGGAGGTCGATGGATCAGGCACACACGTTGGTCAAGTGATACTCCAGGATCAAGGAAAAGGTATGAAGCCATGTGGCTATCACAGCGTCACTCTATCCGATACACAGAGACGTTGGCCTATTCCTGAGATCGAGCTATTTGCCATTGTGGAGGGCTTCCGATTCTTTCGCCACATCTTGTTGGGAGCTCCTGAGACCATTGTACGCTCAGATCATCAGCCACTGGTTTATTTCCAGACCAAATCCACACTGAGCCCCAAACAGGCACGGTGGTTGGATGAGCTCTCCGAGTACAACTTCCGTATAGAGCATATTGCTGGCGATAAGAATAAGGTCGCAGATGCACTCACTCGTATCTCTGCACTTTTTGAACTCACTGATTGTCTTCAGCACATGGACATCAGCGAGGTCATGCCATCTGCAGATCCTACATTCATTGCTCTTAATATATCTTCTTCATCAGCTCATCAGCTACACGACATCATTATATCCGAATATGATCGTGATACATTTGCACAGACTATATTGGCTAAACTGACATCATCGACTTCATCACAGTCAGTCAGCAGCTACAGCTTCGAGCTCATTCAGGGGTTGATCTATCGTAAGACCATATATGGCAGACAGCTGTACATTCCACCAACAGCTAAAGTCCCCACAGATGACGGTGAGATCACACAGCTTCGCCACATTCTCCTTCATGAGTGCCACTCAGCCACTATTTCTGGTCATGTAGGCAAAAATCGCATGCTTCATCTTCTGCGTAGCCGGTATTATTGGCCAGGAATGACAACGGCAGCCATCAAGTACATTCGGGAGTGCCCCGTTTGTCAGCGCCAGAAAACGAGGCGACACAAGCCTTATGGTCAGGCACATATACGATATTCCGTGCCTAAGACAAAATGGCTAGATGTATCTCTTGATTGGATCACTGACCTGCCTATCACCACTAATGGGCACGACAGTATATTTGTGGTAATGTGCCAATTTTCTCATCGATGTCATCTCATTCCCTTCAGCATGACCTGGACAGCTCAGCATACTGCTTCTATCTATATGCAGCATATCTTCAAGCTCCATGGTCTTCCGAGGAACATCATCTCAGATCGAGACCCCAGATTCACCTCTACATTCTGGCAGACACTGTGGAAATCTACTGGTACGAGATTGTCCATGACGTCCTCACACCATCCACAGTCGAATGCTGCCAATGAGAGGAGCCATGCCTTCATCGAGGATATCCTCAGGTACTTTTCAAATTGTTGATTCATGATTCGATTTCACCATCCTCTGGTTTATAAACTGATTAGATGGTATTTTTTCATCCACCGGTGTTGTTGCAATGATACTTCAGCCAATTCGTGGGAGGACAAGTTGCCTCTGGCGGAGTTTGCAATTAACAACACATTTTCTGCATCAACGGGTTATTCACCGTTTTATCTCGACTCGATGGCGCAACCACTTTCGCCTCATGACCTGGTAATCACTATTCCGCCAGAAGCTCCTGTTCAAATACAAAGAGCTATTCGAGATCATTTTGACCAGTACTCGGCTGTTCATGCCAACGCGGTAGACAACATTTTCCGAGCAGCAGAAATTAGCCAAGCCAGATTCAATAAGACTCACATGCCTCGACAGTTTTCAGTTGGGCAGAAAGTTCTTTTACGGACAGAGTTTATTCAATGGACTGGTTTGACAGAGGCAGGCAGACACTTTAAGCAGCCATATATTGGGCCGTTCACCATTTCCAAAGTGCTTAGCCATGGCCGTGCATACGAGTTAGATTTCGGAGACCTCGATATCCGTATTCATCCGGTACAGCCTGTTTCCAGATTAGAGCTGTACAATGACTCGATCCAAGCATCTTTGCCTCTGCCACAGATGATCACCGAAGAAGGGCAACCACTATTTGAGATATCACATATACTCTCGGATAAGTTCACTAGAGGTGTCAAATACTATTTAGTGCGATATGCAGGCTACGGCCCTGAGCATGACACCTGGGTCAAAGCCACAGAGCTGACCAATGCAGCAGACATTATAGCTGCCTATGAAGGCTAAACATTATATTAAGCCTCATGCCCTTACTTCTTGTAATATATACTAATACATGTCGATCATCTATAACCTTGCTCTTAATGTTTTATCATTATGTTGCATAGAAGCAGGAAATTGATCCTTCCTTGCTAAAGGTGTAGTGAGCCTTGTACAAATCATACCCTTGCACAGATACGCACATGCGAGATATCATATCTGTGGATAAATAAAAACTGCTAAATGCTACCTTTGCCAAGAACCGTGGTTTGTCATCGGATTCTTGGCCAGTCATCCGAAGCTACCGGAGATATCGACTGAGGTAGACGGAGTTGTGATCCTAAGTTGTGCTTGACAAACATAACTAAATAAATTTCACATTAGTACGTGGCGAATCCATTCTCACTCATCGCGATAGATGTTCGTCAAAGCGTGCGTACTGGACCATATTAGAGTGAGCAGACCGGGTAAGGATTATAAGTCCAATCCCGTTAAGCAGGGCCACTCTCTTTGCAATAAAACAAGCCCCCGGTGAAATAACTCCGGAAACAAACACGGGCTCCCCGTTGCCGCCTATGATCCTCCAAAGTAGCTTAAGGAGGGGAGGAAGGGTTGGGTGCATTATATCACAATATCAGGCCGAGAATCGTTCGATTATAAATCGTTAAATCGTGTCATACGTGTCATACCTGTCAGACATGTCATACCATACGGGATCATGACCGATGACATATGTGTAATACATGTCATACGTGTCATACCTGTCAGACATGTCATACCATGTCATGTCATGTCATGTCGAGTCGTGTCATATATTATTATGACAGTCGTCAGTACGGTCGACTATGACTGTACATGTCGCCAGATGATAAGTCACATCATCTGTCATTATTCAAGGAAAGACTTGAATAACCCTGTCATCGAGAGTTCGTATGTCGAACTCGAAGATGGCAAAGCAAGATACATCTTGAAGTACAAACAAGAACCATCTTGGCTTTTAGCATGTGCGGAACACGCATGCGCAGTATGAACGAACTATTCGTTACCACAATACTGGTCGTTCAACCAACGTCTCGGGTTCACAACCCAATGGCGGTACCATCTATGCGATGGGAGACGTATGGTATAGATGAGCGAAGCGTTGGGCTTCAGCAGTATCTTCTCACAGAAGTTCTGCAACTCATCCCGCTATATTCTGACGCTTGTGTTTGCCGTTCCACAACACAGCGCATACTTGTATTTTTGTATGATATATTGAGGGCTTCTTTATCTAGCCCTAACAGGGTCGAGGGACGCGAGCGAGGAGCTGCTTCTTGGCCATTATGTCGTCGAGCGGACCAGAGGGCGAGTTGCGGATAGCCGTCAAGCAGGCGTCGAAGTCTTGAATTAAAGGATCGGGGTCGAGCTTGGAGTCGAAGTAGATGGCGCAAAGCTCCTCGTAGTTCCCAAGGGGTCGGAGAACACGAGGAAGCAGCCGCTTCGTGACTTCCAGCAAGGCCCGCTTCCCATCTCGCGGGGAAGCGCGTCCAGAAGCGTCCACCCAACGCCTGGCGGGTGAGTGTGGCTTCGTCAAAGATGTCAACGTCGTGAAGAGAATGGCGTTGTAGACGTCGTTGACCTCCTTGGTGGCATCCGCCAAGTCGAAGAGGGTGTCGTTGGCGGGGTCCTTCAGCTCAAATGCCGATTGCAAAGACGTCACCAACGACGTCCATAGCACATTGCGGTCCGACTCGTCACCTCGGAATGACGCATCTTTGGTGCCAAGAGTGTCTCGAGACGTCCTCTTGATCAAATCCACGTCCCATGAGGAATTCTGAACGGCCACGGCACGTGTCCGCTCAGGGCCCGTCAAAGTAGCTGCCGGAGATGCAGGTGTCGGCCGATAGCGCATCCCAACGTCTCGGGAAAAAATTGTGTCAAGTCGAATTCGGTTGTGAGCCCCCATGGGAGGCGTAGCGTGCGAAGAAACACTCATGATAAAAATCCTATAGGTGGGTACGTCGGGGGTAAGGTGGCGATGGCGCGGAGAGGAGGAACTCGCGGCAGGGCAGAAGTCCTCTCCGGAGGCCTTTCGGCCAGTTTTCGAGAAAACATTTGTTTTTTCTTGTTTTGACATCTTTTTGCGTACTTAAGGGTAAAAATTCTTTCGGCCAATCTTCGGCCAAACCCTCTTTTTGGGAGACTCCGCTCGGCCAGGGGCCGGTCAATCGCGACAGGACTTCTCCCCTGACTCGCGGAAATGGTGATGGCAAAAGCAATCAAAACTTCCGTAACTGTGAAATCCCGATGGTAGAAATGCGGAAGTCGAAGTACACGTTGCGCAAGAAGTCCGTGACAAAGAGTGATCAATTCCAGTCTAAACGAAAATCCCGTGGACATCCAAAAATCACGTAGGGTACGCTGCAGCGATAAACACAATTACTCCGTAACGACGCGTGCCTCAACCGCGAGTCCTCAACCTCCTCATAGCGCAACCATCAAATGGGGCCCCCAACGCCCCACCAAGCGGAGGCGTTTAGCCAATCATGCTACCAAAAGTAGTGGAAGGTGCCTGGCGCACCATAACCTGTGAGATATATAGCTAAGACTATATATTGGGCTACGGTCATAATGCTTTCACTTTCGGGTTCGCATAAGAGTGTAGATAAACATAAGTTAGTCTCGGCTTTACGGTATGCCGGAAACCCTAAACTTGTGACACCCGTACTGTACTGAGTACTAGTACAGATAATAGGAAGTGACACACGGTGTGTCACATCCAGCATATGACCGGCAACCGGCCGTGAACCCTACGAAAACCCGTAAGCCTTTCATAACGGGCAATGTTGTTTATCTAGTTGAGACATTCTGATAAAACTGCCAAGTGAGATTATCCAGTCGTCTATCGGTCACTGGTGTATTTGTCATTTCAAGAGATCGTTGCTTCATATCGAACGAGCCCACCTGCGTGTATGCTTAGTCTGCCCATGCGTGGCGGCGCGTGGGGCACTCCCGCCCCCGCGCGTGTGATGGTGTCTGGAAACCCCCCGATGCAAAATACCGAGGCGTCGTGGTGGGGGTGCCCCACGACCGAAAGGTGCGAGGCGCGGGGCGCGGGGGATTAGATTAATTTTGTCGCTTATTGCTTGTTTCAGTCGGGGAAATCGTTAATTATTATTTTTTTCCCCCTCTTATTGTTTTGTCATTTGCGAGTGTCGAATGTTTTTAATGATTTCGTATTATTAATTATTAACTAGTTTGCTCATACCCTCCCGTCTCCGACGGAGGGCCCATGCGGCGTTTAATGTGTCGTCGAGTACGTCGTCACACTTTTGTGATCAGGTAGGTGGTCGCCAGGTTTTACGACATGTGACGCAGTCCGCAAAGCTCCCAGAATGAAAGTTGGTGACAGTGTCATGAGCGTTGGGAATTATACACAGGAGCTCGCAGAGCTCGTGTGTGGTCGTGGTCACACTTTTGTGATCAGGTAGGTGGTCGCCAGGTTTTACGACATGTGACGCAGTCCGCAAAGCTCCCAGAATGAAAGTTGGTGACAGTGTCATGAGCGTTGGGAATTATACACAGGAGCTCGCAGAGCTCGAGCTCCCAGAGTGCAAGTTGGTGACAGTCTGACAGAGTGCAAGTTGGTGACAGTCTGAGACAGTGCAGTGCCAGTGCAGTGCAGTGTCACAGGACACGGTGACGATGACAAAAGCGTTGTCGTTGTCGTCGTCGACACGTTGTGTTCAGATAGGTGATCGCCAAGTTTCACGACATGTGACGCAGTCTGCAAAGCTCCCAGAATGCAAGTTGGTGACACAGGCACGAAGAAAAAAAGTGTACTAACGGGGGGGTGTGGGGGGCGGAGCCCCCACTAGAATAAGTCTGAAAAAAAAAAGTGTACTAACGAGGGGGGGTGTGGGGGGCGGAGCCCCCTCAGACCAGTCTGGGAAAAAAAAGTGTACTTACGGGGGTGTGGGGGGAGCCTCAGGCTCAGTCTGAAAAAAAAAAGAGTGTACTTTCGGGGGGGTGTGGGGGGCGGAACCCCCTCCCACTCGACCGATGCGGGGAAAAAAAAGTGTGCATTTACGGGGGTGTGGGGGCGGAGCCCCCTCGTCTGGAAAAAAAAGTGTACTTACGGGGGGGTGTGGGGGGCGGAGCCCCACTAGAACACAGTATTTACAAAAAGGTTTGAACCCCAGGGGGGCGGTTGTGGGGGGGTGGAGCCCCCTCCGTGGGCGCAGTTTAAAAGAAAAAGGTTCAGGGTAACGGGGGCGCAGTCCAAAAAAAAGGTGTAGTTACGGGGGGTGTGGGGGGGCGGAGCCCCCCCACTGGGCGCAGTCTTAAAAAACTTTTCCGTATTGATACAGGAGAGGAGACGGGAGGGTCCAACGCAACGCGCCTTCATTAAATCGTTAATTAATTAATTTCCCATGTTTATATGCGATGTCCCTTTTATATACGACGAAAAACATTCGCAATCTTTTTTATATAGTAAAATCAATAAAAGAGGGCACGGTTGCGGATTGCGTACATTTGTTGCGGTCACCAAGAAAACCGCCGAAAGATACGAATTGTACTGTACAGATTTCGAGATTTGTATTTATACTGTAGGATTTGTATAGGATTTGCGGGGATCGTTGAACATCTCGGGGATATATTGTATATAAATAAATGATACGTTGCTTATAAATATTATTAATATTAATAAACATTGCTTATATATACATATATAACTAATTGTATGCGTTGTATATTATGTCGAGATGCTGTCGAGATGCTGTCTATGACGATGACGTCAAATGTTATAAAATGTAGTTTTTTGGAAGATAGCTTGGTTGTCGCGCAAGCACGTTGACAATAGCAATCGTGTATCGTTAACGATTGTCAACGTGACACGCAGCAACAACAGGAAGCAACAACAGGAAGGCGACGCGTCTTCACGCCCCCAATCTGAGATTCTCGACTTTCTCATCAAGCTCTCTGCTCTGCTGGACTGTCGATGTCAATGTCGTCGTTCGGACTCGCGAGATTCGACACGTTCATTCCAGCCTTTCCAGGGCGGTGGGCTTTTTTTTATATATATCAACGCCTTCCGCTTATAATTATACACGCATATATAAGCAATCACCGCTCATATCCAACGCGAAATCTAGCATACGATAATATATACGAAAGGGATATACCATATAAGTGGTCATGCATATATTACTATTGACATCGACAGAGCTTGAGAAAGTCGAGAATCTCAGATTGGGGGCGTGAAGACGTAGACGCGTCGCCTTCCTGTTCGTGTTGTTGCTTCCGTAGGGCTCTACGGTACCTTGAGGTACGTTGACAATCGTTAACGATACACGATTGCTATTGTCATCAACGTGCTTGCGCGACAACCAAGCTAATAACTTCCAAAAAACTACATTTTATAACATTTGACGTCATCGTCACGTGTCTTTTATATTAATATACAATGTAGTTCTAGTTCCCACGACAGCGACAGCTCCAGGCTCGAGTCGACTGTGCATGTGGTCACCAGTCAGAGACACACATACACAGTCAGAGTCACCACCTAGGGTGTCACAGACTACTCGTGTCACTGTGAACTGTCGCTGTCGTGTGGAGTTGTGGAATTGGACACGAGTTCATATAAAATAATTCTACAATACAGAGCATTGATCGCGATCTCTACAGTAGATCTCGATCATTGACCATTCAGAGTGAAACAGGGCATCGGTTATACAAACACGTCTCGCCGTAGTGGTATGTATCGAGATCGTTCGTCGATTCCATCGGCATCGGCATCGGCCTCGGTGTCGACAACACAGGATAACGTGAAATGTCAATCATCGTGCTGGATGCCACGGCAGCGGCATGCCATGCCAAGCCAATCGCACAAACGGATATTCCTCCACCTGTTTCCACGTGATGATATCTTTAGTAACATGAACCAATAGTGTGTGCAATGGGCGCACGTCCAACACGTCGCACGTCGCGTCGGCGGATTCCACGGCCCGGTCTCATTAACAATTCATTACATGCAAAATTCAGAGAACCCCAGAAACCACCACTGTGCCGGATCACGTGGCGGTCGTTTCTTGCCGCTGCCGTCGCAATCGAATGACGCGTTCAAACCTGCATGTATCATCAGGGGGGAGTATAGTAGATACGTAGTATATACTACGTATCTACTATACTCCCCCTGGTATCATCGTGATGCGCCACGCCGGTTCATATGACCATTGAACACCTGAAAACCATTATAAATCAATAGATCTTGCCATCGGATCATAGGACACTCGTGAGGTACAAACTTCATTAATCCAAAAATTCTACAACCGGAACAGACAACGCTAGGTAACAATCATGGAGCTGAACTGCGCAACAATGTCAACCCCTATCGCCTTCAGCAGTATGATGCGTTTCTCTCCCGCCCAAGGTGAAATCCATCGTCACAAAACTAGCGGGAAGGCGTCCAGCCCCTCATTCTTACTGCCTCAGGCATCTGCCAGTTCAGCCAGTGCGGGACCCTCTTCTTCACAGTCCTTCCCCGAGGTTGTATCTGGGATATCTTTCAGGGACTCTATCAGCCAGGGGTTCCGAGGCATGTCCGTGGCGCATGTTAAGCGGAATGGAAGCTCTAACGATCCTCGTGCTAGTTCCCGGAATGGCATCTCAGCAGTCTTTGCTCCTGAGGCGCCAGATGAAACGGACAAGGATGATAAGTCGGTGGGAAGTGCTGAAAGAGTGAATCTGCCTGGCCTCAATGGATTGCAGCAGTCAGGGTTGTCAGGGCTGATAACGGTGCGTTCGTAGTATTGAGGAAGTCATTTTTTATTTACTGCGGAACCCTCTCTCGGGGCAGCTGTCCTGAGGCGACGATATTGCGGATCACAGGGGGAGTTCACGGTGACTGCAAAGCAGCCGATCGAGTATGTCGTCAAGGAGGTTTCTGGCCTGCTGGACCCACAGAACCGTACATTACTATCAGATGTCATCCCAAACTCGTTTCCGTATCAGCTCACAGAAGAGAAGATTACAGAAGGCCAACAACGGAGGGTCGTTGTTGTCGATCACACAATCGAAGTTCTTTATGGACAGCAGATCCGTCAGGTATTCGGAGCTATATTTTTCCTTGATTGATGAATTTATGAGCCACCCGTTCATATTTGTCGTCGTCAGTTTTTGCCTTGGGAGTATCTGCGTTGACCGTGCGTAGATGGCTAACATTGTTGTGTTCGCGGGACATGTGGTGCAGTACATGGAACACAACGACGTTGACTACAAGATAATCAGTCTCAAGCCCGGCGAGGCGCACAAGAACTTCGATCAGGTGTACGAGGTGAGTCTCCAGGAAGTGCTGTTAGTCAATTCGGCAGTCCGCCGTTCCAATTTACTGCAGCGCGTCCCAGTGTCTTTTAAGCGCTTCCCACATGCTGCTGAGGTACAACAGTGGACAGTTCAGTTTCACTGCAGCGCGTCCCTGTCTCTTTGGAGCGCGTCCCTCATGTTGCTGAGGCATGTATCACGTTTGATGGCTACAGATTGCTAACCAGATCGAGGAGTGGGGCATCAATCGTCGGAAGGAGCCCATTATCGCCATCGGCGGGGGAGTTCTCCTGGATATTGCTGGCCTCGCAGCCAACCTGTTCCGCCGTAACACGCCGATCATCAAAGTGCCCACAACCCTCATGGCGGTTGTTGACGCCTCAATCGGGGTAAAGACCGCCGTGAACTTTGAACACCACAAGAACAAGCTCGGCACATACTGCGCACCCCTAGCTACTTTCTATGACCTAGCGTTTCTGGAAACCCTCGACAAGAGGAACTTATCCAATGGCTCTGCAGAAATTTTGAAGATGGCTTGCGTGAAGGATGAGGTACACCCAAGCATCCCAACACTTGCTTTTTGTTGATGATGTATGGAAACCGGTGTTTTCCTCCCCTTCTCATCTCTTTATTTTGACAATTGTCATAGCATCTAGGCGGCTATCAAAGGCGGAGTAGTACTGAAGAGTGTTTGGTGGGATTGCGTAGATGTTGTTCGAACTACTTGAGGTCTACGGCGAGGAGTTGATAGAGAACAACTGTCAGGGCGGCTCTTGTTCCATGGCTGTGCGAAGGTCCATTCAAGGCATGCTGGAGGAACTCGAGCCAAACCTGTGGGAGCACATCTTAGTGCGCGTTGTTGACTATGGGCACTCGATCTCCACCGAGGTGGAGATGGTTGCTCTTGAAGGAGATGAACCTCTTCTGCATGGTGAGGCAGTGAACATAGATATGGCTATCACCACACAAATGGCCTTCAACCGAGGCTTGATCACTACTAGCGAAAGATCTCGTGTATTCCAAGTTATGGCTGACTTGGGGCTATCAGTGTGGCACCCTGCTGCAACTGCGGAGATCTGCTGGAAGGGAATTGATGACATGAGTAGAGCACGAGACGGTTTTCAGCGAGTCCCTCTCATGAGGGGCATTGGTCGCGCAACGTTTGTAAATGATATCACCGAAGAAGAAGTTGCAAGAGCAGTGGAATATTGCCAGCGACTTCATGAGAAGAAATTGGTGAAGAGTGGGAGTATTAAGGCGCGGCCAACAGTGGCAGTTATGGTATAGTAATGAGCTCTCGGTGTGTAAAAAATTAGGAAATTTTGTAGGTTGTACATATCCTGAACTGTGTAGTATAGTACAGAAATCAAACGTAAAGCTCCGAAGATTTTCGGTAATTGAATATAAACAATAATAGTGGAAGTATTTGCCAAAAAGTCATGTGTTCGTAGGGTACCATATGTGAAACTAAATAATCAACTGCTGATGATTGTGTATGAAACAGCAACAATAAGGTGCAATTTATAGTACAAACGGAATGAAAGTCTCACAAACGCTGGAATTAGACCATGATAGCAACATACAGGCCGGTGTACAAACATATATCCGAAATTATCGTCGATCTGATCGCAATGGCGGATTAGATCAGGAATTCAAGATTTTCGATTGATGGCAAAATTTGTTATGAAGTGATCATCTTGCGACTTGGCTCCTAGCGGATCTCCCGCGGATATTGAAAATCCCTTGAAAATCCAGTTTAGGCAAAAGTAGGAAAGTGGCGGAAAGCTCCACCTCGAACCACATCTAAGAATGTCAAGATTGGCCCACTTGATCCCGGGATTGCCGGTACCTACGTATTACCAACAGTCCTGCGAATAAGATATGATGCATTTGCAGACGTAAACTCGTGCAAATGCTTCATATATGCATAGGTCAAACATGCAGGAGACTGTCCTCGTCGAACCTTGCGGGTCACTGTAAAATGACCTAAAATCTATTTTTGGGGAAATGCGAGTGCAAACGGGAATGTTAAAAAATAATCGACGGTACAGAATGACGATCGATCGATTTCAGCGATTCTGCACCGTCATCTCGATTTTAGCCCTGGTTGCGAAGAAAAGAGCGATTTCGGTCGTTAATTTCGGGACTCTGCTTGTACATGTACCTTACAAATTCTGGATCAAAGGGGCGCAGACATTGTATAAACATAATGACACACACACACACACAGCTGATGAAACACCCTTCTGTACATCTTTGACGAGGATCGAGATATATTAAACTCTAATACGATATAAGGAAAATGCACTGTTACACAGTCGATAAAAATTGTGCGCGCGTCCCTTTCAGCTGGAGAAATAAACATATTTTACTGCCCATCACCGTCTAAACTAACTTGATGATGGGGATTCCGGCATAATTATCAAAAGTTCCCGATTTCAGCTTATTGGTCGGTGTCCCGGTATCAGTGATTATTTGCGCATAAGGCGACAGACGTACCGCCAAAAAACAACGTAAATAACAAATAGCGCATACAAAAATGAATTGCGTATGCTTTCCATTGGACTTGAAATGCACTTCGTGTTATATATTACGAGGAAATTTTCACCATCTGCAAAATAATCCATGGAGATGTCAACATGAGCAAAATTATTCCAGAAATCCTGAGATCTGCTATATGTCCCACAACAAGTTTTCGGTGTTTTTTATGACACTCGCGCGCGGAGGAATTCATGTGTATTTGTGAATTTTAAGTGATGCAAGTGTTGTGTCAGGGGTATGACCGATGACATATATGTCATACATGTCATACGTGTCATACATGTCATACATGTCATACCATGGCATGTCATGTCATGTCATATGTTATAATGACATACAGTCGTCGAGTATTGTCAGTACGGTCGACTATGACATGTACAGTCATAATATCTGTCATCCACTCACCATGAGTGACATCTGTCATCGAGAGGCCGAGTACGGCATCTCGATGGCGAAGCAAGACAAGTTCTTGAAGAACGAACTGTTCTGAGAGGACGCGTCTTCGCTTCAAGCATGAATTGAACAACATGCGGGTATCAACAGGCTAATGCGACCAGCCGATACGGTTAGTTCACCCAATGCCCTCGGGTTCACAACCCGATGGTGGTAACGCTTATGAAGCGTGAGGGCATTGGTATATGAGGAGCATTGCGCTCAAGCAGATACTTCTGGACACCAGAGACTGCACTCATACCCCACCAAATATTGTTGCGCGTTGCTACAGTTCAATAGCAGCCGCATAGTCTGAAAGGTTGTACATCAACCTTGACAGTGGTTATTCTCCGTCCACGCGACGAACGAGGACATACGAGTGTGTGCAGCAGTAGATATATTGTATATAGATTGTATACTGTGTGTGTGACAGGTATCGCGCATACAAAGCGGCGACAGAGTTCGCATACATATATCGAATATCTACAAGCGAATAACAGCATTCGCTGCAATATCGTCAGCAAACGGAGTGCGCGAGAAATCATCATCGCGAACGCATTCGCAGCTAATAGCATTCGCAGTAACATCGTCAGCAAATAATCAGCGACAAGGTCTGCGCACTGCGTACGGATCGCACATATATGATATCAACATTTCGCAGGGTTGGTACGATATACGACATACGGATGCGCGAACGAAAAATCATCATCAGTATGATGATTCGTATCAACTGCGGCAGAACGCACGGAGTTTCGTTATACGCGCGATAGCATTCGTACCATGCGACATACACCGGCGACAGCGATGTTCGCTATCCGCACTAATCGTTCAGTGCAGCGCATGCATATGATTCGTTATTTGCAGATGATTTACATGAATCGCTCATCGACGCGCACGTACGATGGTTTAGCTCGTCAGGCGATGCGCACCTGCTATGATTTCATCATGTGCAGGGGACGCGCGATAGAGGGCGCATGATCCGTGATGCATCTACATGCATCGCGTCATACAATATGTGTACATAGCATGCAATCATGATGTTTGATAAGGATGCTAACGCGATCCTTAAGAAATATATGATATAATAAGATAGTGCTGGTGTTTATTGAACAGTAAACACGCGCACAGCTTATGAGCGGGTGATGAGTGCAGACTTCGTCCGAAGATACTGCTCTGGCACAACGCTAGCTCATCTATACCGAATGCCTCCCATCTCACAGATGGTACCGCTATTAGGTTGTGAACCCGAGGCATTGGTTGAACGACTGGTATCGGCAGAACGAATGATGCGTTCGCCATATGATACCCGCATGCTTGTTCCGCACATGCTAGAAGCGAAGATGATTTCTTCTCCGAACCGTTCGGTACTTCAAGATAGTATCTTGCTTCGCCATCTTCGAGTCCGACTTACGGCCTCTCGATGACAGGTGTCATTCACGTCTTTCCTTGAATAAATGACAGATGATGTGACTTATCATCTCGATGACATGTACAGTCATAGTCGACCGTACTGACGACTGTCTGTCATTATAATATATGACATGACTCGACATGACATGACATGGTATGACATGTCTGACAGGTATGACACGTATGACATGTATGACATGTATGACATGTATGACACATGTGTCATCGGTCATAACCCTGACAGATCTCCCCTCTTAAAAGAGTTGTGACCTCACAACGGGCATACCTTTGTATATGTCTTTGATGTCTTTGTTGTTGTTGCTTCTGCTGGTACCAGACTTCTTACACCGATTTGAGGCGTCCCTCATGGTGTTTTTAGGATATTGGGGGGAACTGAGTCCACTTTAGTCCCTCATCTTAGGCAGTTGCCTTACAGTTCTTAGGATGTAGCCCCCTTTGAATTGCGTATCGTATTGCAGAGTGACGATTCAAGGTTCAATGAATTGCGTTTCGTGATACAGATTGACGCTGGATTACTGATTGATCCACACGTATCGTGTTTCAGAGTGACGATTCAAGGTATCCGAGGTTTACGTTACGGATTATTTGCGCTAGCCGTCGTCGCTTTTGCGAACGATGATCCCACGATTTAACGATTTATAATCGCACGATTCTCGGCCTTATATATATATATAACTGATCGTTTGCTGTTCGTTTCCACAGTTATTATATATTGTGCACCCAACCCTTCCTCCCCTCTTGAAGCAACTTCGGAGGTTCACAGGCGGTCATGGGGAGCCCTTTGGATGTTTCCGGAGTTATTTCACCGGGGGCTTGTTTTAATGCAAACGGAGTGGCCCTGCTTAACGGGGTTGGACTTATAATCCTTTACCCGGTGTCCCGGTCTGCTCAACTCCTTAATTATTGGTCCAGTACGCACGCTTTGACGAACATCTGTCGCGATGAGTGAGAGTGGATTCGCCACGTACTAATGTGAAATTTATTTTAGTTATGTTTGTCAGGCATAACTTAGGATCACAACTCCGTCTACCTCAGTCGATGTCTCCGGTAGCTTCGGATGACTGGCCACAGAATCCGATGACTAACCACGGTCTTGGCGAAGGTAGCATTTAGCAGTTTTTATTTATCCACAGATATGATATCTTGCATGCATGTGTGCGTATCTGTGCAAGGGTATGATTTTGTACAAGGCTCACTACACCTTTATGTCTATTGGGCGCACCTTACGGTGGGTTAACCCACCGTAAGAGGTTTTCGGAAACCGCATGTTGGTGCTAGCATATTGTGACAACTTGGCAAACCCATGCTTTTTTACACACCTTAGGGGTTATATTAATGCATAGACTTGCAAAAAAATATGAGACATATCGTATAGGTGTGTCTTATATACGCCCTAGTACCAAGGGGTCAAGCAGAAAAATGCCCCAAATCCTTACGGTGGGTTAACCCATTTTTTCATCTATGGGTAGATTTTAAGAACGCAGATCGCATCTGGAACATGCATATTAGAATTTTTCTATCATCTATGACACCTAGGGAACCTCTCTTAGATGGGGTTCAGTTATCATCTGATTATAGATGGAATTCTGAGGCGGTTTACACGAGGGGGTATGGCTTGAAAAATGCACTGAATATGTATTTTTCAGGGTGGTTCGTTGTTTTCGCTTGCGGTGGCAAGTTTTTTCTACCCTGTCGGCGATCTAGCGGTATATTTTCCATTTCACATGGTGGATATGAGTCTAAAGGCAATGTGTGTCACGTGTATGACCCGATATAATGCTTCAGAGTGATAATAAATAGCTAAGACCTTAGGGTATGGTTAACCCACCGTAACGCTTCGTTACGGTGGGTTACCCCACCATAAGCCCAATAGACATTTAGATAGCAAGGAAGGATCAATTTCCCGCTTCTATGCAACATAATGATAAAACATTAAGAGCAAGGTATATAGATGATCGACATGTATTAGTATATATTACAAGAAGTAAGGGCATCAGGCTTAATATAATGTTTAGCCTTCATAGGCAGCTATCATGTCTGCTGCATTGGTCAGCTCTGTGGCTTTGACCCAGGTGTCATGCTCAGGGCCGTAGCCTGCATATCGCACTAAGTAGTACTTGACACCTCTAGTGATCTTATCTGAGAGTATATGTGATATCTCAAACAGTGTTTGCCCTTCTTCGGTGATCATCTGTGGCAGAGGCAAAGGTGCTTGGATCGAGTCGTTATACAGCTCTATTCTGGATACAGGCTGTACCGGATGAATGGGGATATCGAGGTCTCCGAAATCTAACTCGTATGCACGCCCATGGCTTAGCACTTTGGATATAGTAAACGGCCCAATATATGGCTGCTTGAAGTGTCTGCCTGCCTCTGTCAAACCAGTCCATTGGATAAACTCGGTCCGTAAAAGAAATTTCTGCCCTACTGCATATTGCCGGGGCATGTGAGTCTTATTGAATCTGGCTTGGCTAATTTCTGCTGCTCGGGAATGTTGTCTACCGCATTGGCATGTACAGCCGAGTACTGGTCAAAATGATCTCGAATAGCATTCTGTATTGGAACAGGAGCTTCTGGCGGAATAGTGATTGCCAGGTCATGAGGCGAAAGTGGCTGCGCCATCGAGTCGAGATAGAATGGTGAATAACCAGTAGATGCAGAAACTGTGTTGTAAAATTGCAAACTCCACCAGAGGCAACTTGTCCTCCCACGAATTGGCTGAAGTATCATAGCAACAACACCTGTGGATGAAAAAATACCATCTAATCAGTTTATAAACCAGAGGATGGTGAATATCGAATCAACAAATTGAAAAGTACCTGAGGATATCCTCAATGAAGGCATGGCTCCTCTCATTGGCTGCATTCGACTGTGGATGGTGTGAAGACGTCATAGACAATCTCGTACCAGTAGATTTCCACAGTGTCTGCCAGAATGTAGAGGTGAATCTGGGGTCTCGATCTGAGATGATGTTCCTCGGAAGACCATGGAGCTTGAAGATATGTTGCATATATATAGAAGCAGTATGCTGAGCTGTCCAGGTCATGCTGAAGGGAATGAGATGACAGCGATGAGAGAATTGGCACATTACCACAAATATACTGTCGTGCCCATTAGTGGTGATAGGCAGATCAGTAATCCAGTCAAGAGACACATCAAGCCATTTTGTCTTAGGCACACAATATCGTATATGTGACTGACCATAAGGTTTGTGTCGCCTCGTTTTCTGGCGTTGACAAACAGGCCACTCCCGATTGTACGGGATGGCTGCCGTCGTCATTCCTGGCCAATAATATCGGCTACGCAGTAGATGAAGCATGCGATTTTTGCCTACATGACCAGAAATGGTGGCTGCGGTGGCACTCATGAAGGAGAATGTGGCGAAGCTGTGTGATCTCACCGTCATCTGTAGGGACTTTGGCTGTAGGTGGAATGTACAGCTGTCTGCCATATATGGTCTTGCGATAGATCAACCCCTGAATGAGCTCGAAGCTGTAGCTGCTGACTGACTGTGATGAAGTCGATGATGTCAGCTTAGCCAATATAGTTTGTGCAAATGTATCACGATCATACTGGGATATAATGATATCGTGAAGCTGATGAGCTGATGAAGAAGATATAAGAGCAATAAATGTAGGATCTGCAGATGGCATGACTGGAACTTCGCTGATGTCTATGTGTTGCAGACAATCAGTGAGTTCAAAGAGTGCAGAGATACGAGTGAGTGCGTCTGCAACCTTATTTTTCTCGCCAGAAATATGCTCTATTCGGAAGTTGTACTCGGAGAGCTCATCCAACCACCTCGCCTGTTTGGGGCTTAGTGTGGATTTAGACTGGAAATAAACCAGTGGCTGATGATCTGAGCGTACAATAGTCTCAGGAGCTCCCAACAAGATATGGCGAAAGAATCGGAAGCCCTTCACAATGGCAAATAGCTCGATCTCAGGAATAGGCCAACGTCTCTGTGTATCGGAGAGAGTGACGCTGTGATAGCCACATGGCTTCATACCTTTTCCTTGATCCTGGAGTATCACTTGACCAACGTGTGTGCCTGATCCATCGACCTCCATAATAGATGGCAGTTTCTGATCTGGAAGCTGTAGTACTGGAGCATTGCAGATGGCACTTTTGAGGTTATCAAATGCCTGCTGCTGCTCAGATTCCCAGACAAACTCTGCATTATCTTTTAGGAGACGATTGAGCGGCTCGGCAATCTTGGAGAACTTTGGTATGAATCTCCTAAATTGTCCGACCATGCCCAAGAATGACCGAAGGGATGACTTGCCATCTTTAGCCATACGGCGTAGAGGCTGCTTTCCAACGGTAGGACCATAAGACACTGGAGGCTGTATTGCCATGACTGCTCGGATTCTGTCTTCGATGATGGATAAGCCTGCTTCAGAGATGTGATGTCCGATAAAGTCTATGGATCTGACGAACAACTCCACCTTGGAAGGCCTGATGAAGAACTGGTGATCTCTGCAACGCTGGAGAAACTGTCGGACATGACTCACGTGGCTGTCAAAGTCCGGACTGTATACGATAGTATCATCCATGAAAATGACAAGGAACCGATCGATGAAGTCGAAGAATGCCCGATTTCCTACACGTAGAGCTGTTGCAGGAGCATTGGTCAATCCGAAAGGCATAACTGTCCACTCATAGGAACCGTATCTGGTGCGAATAGCTGTTTTGTGAATGTCATCTGGATGTATAGGGATCTGATGGGAAAACTGATTGAAGTCAAATCTGCTAAACCATCGTGCACCTTTTAGCTGTTCAAGAAGGGTGTCGTGAGGTGGCAATGGATACGTGTCCTTAATTGTGATGTTATTAAGGGCTCGATAATCACAGCACATCCTCCACTTCCCACCTGGCTTAGGAGCGAAAATGATAGGACATCCATATGGAGATGATGACGGACGAAGGATACCCAAGTCGACATATTTGATGATCTGTCGTTTGAGCTCTTCCATCATGGGCACTGGAATTGTACGAACTGGCTGCGATGGCGGCTTGTGCCCAGGTTCAATGTTGATTCGATGATAACCACCTTCAAACCGTTCTGGCCTATGACCAGCTGGAAGATCCTCCTGGAATATGTCTGAAAAGTCTTCCCTCATTTGATCACGTGCTGCTGTGACCTCTGGGTCTTCCATAGTGGTATCTGAGTCTGCTGCTGCGAAGACCAGTTCACCATCGACCTCTGAGAGAAAGAAGAGATAAGGTACGGCTTCTTCAGCCGAACCACTGGATCGAATACGACGTAGGTGCTTTCTCATGGTGGTGGCACTGACCATTTCCATTTCAGGAAGGCCATCTGAGCCTGGAGTCTGTTCAACTCTGGATAATACTGTGCGAACACTGGAGCCTGATGAGTGCTTCCTAGTGATCGTCAGATTTTTGGACTGGAAGTCAATGTGTGGATTTCTCCTCTCCAACCAATCTTGACCCAGGATGACAGTGAAGGGTTTCATGTCAATGATTTAGAAATCCTCTGTGTCCTTATACTTACCCAGCGTGAATGTAGCATTGGGAAGATAGGATGTGCAAGGTAGTTGGCTTCCTCCAGCCAATCCCACTGAGAATGATGAAGAATCTGTGGGTGCTATACCAAGCTGAGCAGCAAACTGTCTGTCGATGAAAGACGATGTAGCTCCTAGATCTACCAAGATGTGAGTACTCTTCCAAATACTTTTCCTTTGTACAACAACAGCTTCTTCTGTGATTTCAGCTGTGCTGTCTGAGACTGCATCTGTGCGATGTGCTCTGAGGGAGTGTCCATCTGCTGAAACTGTAATGTCAGACTGGAATCAAAGGACTTCTTCGGAGATACTCTCAACCCGGCCACTTGCTTCAGTGGCTTCTTCAGGCTGATTTACCTCGAGGGTGCTCTCAACACTGGTATCTGTGCAATACCCTGAGAGTTTCCCTGAGGAGCTGGAGCTGAAGCTGGAACTGGAGTTGCAACTGCTGCATTGATGTTGTGCTGACTCTTTAGCTCCTTAACCAGGGTGTTGATCGTATTGATGAGTTTGCCGGACTCATTCTTAGCACCCTGATTCTGTTGCTGCTGTCTCCTGAAAGGATTCTGAGCTGGTGGCTTGCCTTTTATGTCTTTTCCATCTGGGGTCTTGGTGGAGAAACAATCCTTTGTGGCGTGATTGGTACGACCACAACGTTGGCAAGGCTGAGAAGGATTCTGTGCTTTTCCTTTCCCTTTACCTTTGCCTTTTCCACCTTTCCCTTTGCTTCGATTCTGATTGGCATTTGAGTTCTGACTGCCATTCTGGCTCTGATTCCAGTTCCTGTTGGATTTGTCATATGGCTTTCTGCCACGCCCTTTGTCCTTGTCCTTTTTGACTGGGCCTCCTGATGACTGCTCCTTCTGCTCCCGATAGTGAAGGGTCTCTGACTGCTTCGAATGAACAACATAATTCAAGTCGAGCAGTATCTGTGTAGTTTGTTGCCACGACAGATTATTCCTTTCATTTTCTGTTAGGAATCTTAACGGGGACTGTCTGCGGAGATCAGGGTCCATGTTGCTGACAAATCTGTCCTTTGTTAACACATCGTTCAGATCAACTGTTGCTAAAGCAGCCAGTGACGTAAACGTGCGCAAATAGTCTGAGAAAGTCTGGCTCCCTTGAGTCAGTGCCATCAGGTGTTTCTTGGCCACTGATCTTTTATGGGGGTTGCCAAATTGACTGAGGAAAATCCTTCTTACCCTCTCATATGTGGCATCCGGTTGCTGTGCCACGACCTGGAAATAGTGTCGGTCATTGGTTTGGATGAGAGTCAGGAATACTGTGACCAGGTCCTTGTCTGGAACTCCTGGATAAGTGAACTGAAAATACCGGTCCACTGTGTCCAACCAAACTTCTGCGTCCTGTCCTGCTTTAAATTCCTTAGGTGGTGTCATTTTCACCTTTGGAACCAAAGTGGGTGGAGCTGGTGCTGGAACAGAATCATCGTCAGGATCTGTAAAGACTATTGGAGCATTGTCTTCTGTATACTCATCTTCTGGTTCCTTCGGTTCATTCTGAGGATCCCTATATCTGCTCATATCGGGCCTCATGCGACTGATATTGTCAAAGTACCCTATCTGGTCGAATCTGGTCTGAGTATTGTCATAACCAGCGATCCACTTGGGAACCTTGAACCGACTGTATGAATCATAGGAGCCTAAGATGTCAAAGAACCATGTTGCTGGATCTGGATTGATGGCTGGGATTTCTGGTTCTTCCTCTTCTGCCATCTAAGAAACAAAACACAACACAAAAGATGCCTTCAGCTAACTGAGTGTGTGTGTGGTATATATATAGTATATATATCTATGTTATATACATATAGTATATCTGTATGTTTATATACATGTAGTATATTTGTACATTATATTGAGGTAATTATGTATATATATATCCACCTTCTTCCCCCCTCAAGGAAGTGTGAACATAAGGCAGTTGTCAATTGCCCTTATACCTCATGATATAGCATGCAGTCCTTATAGGAAGCAGCTGTTACAGTTTTAGGGTTGCAGCCCTACAGTCTTTGGGTTGTAGCCCTGCAGTTTTTGGGTTGTTGCCCTGCAGTTTTTGGGTTGCTGCCCGAAATATTGTCATGTCCGTGCTGATTTCAGCATGACAAATATGCCAAACACGAAGTGTTTCCTATTATTTAGGTGGCATTTAGGGTATGTTACGTTACAGTGACCCTTATCCCCCACAGTGATGTTAGGGTGTTACTTGCCATCAGTAACCCTAAAATATGTTAAATTAAAGCAGTATAAACATTTTGCAAAGATATTTAAGCAAAACTGCATTTAATTTTTCACTGTGTGTCACGTGGTTTTTTAGAGGTACGTTACACCCCTGACACACACACACGTGATTTTAAGGGTGTTACAGGGTGTTACAAGTGCTGCATAAATCAGGGAATATTTATTGATAGCTGAATAATCAGATCAGCCAAAAAAATCAACCCGATTTTTTCATTTTGAAATCATGCGTGTGGAGTTTTTACGCATTTTGTTACAGCCAATATGTACACCCCTATATATTACACACCTAATATCTAGGGTGTTACACGAGATATGACCATGGTCATTATGTTTTTCTGATACCTTAATAGGTATAAAATCATAATTTAAAATAGAATGGGGTCGAGATTTCAATTTTGAAATTTATCGCCAACGATTTTCACCCATTTTGCACCTTTTTTGGCCATTTATTATATTACCACAGTAATATATCTCGATGTGTGTGGAAGCTGCAAGTTACAGAAGTACTGCAACTTACTTCACTTTTGCACATGATAATTTTCATGGCATAATAGTGAATATCTCTGATTGTCAACATCTGTGGTTGATCATAAATATGGGTTTTACTGATTTGAAACCCATGGAAGTTGATGCACTTCCTGATGATTTATAGGTGTACCAACTATAAGCGGATTAACCACTTAAGTGATAACTTATCAACCTATGATATGTTTGGGCATATGGCTGTGCACTAAGAGCATATCAAAATGATATCTCTAGATTCCAAACATATCAGGACACAGCTTGATAATAATCTAAGCAGTTTAACACAACACGATGTGTGTGTGTGTGTGTGTGTCCACAACAACCTATGTCAGTCAGTTCAATATATATGTTCTGATCTGAGTAGGTACATGCTTTTTGTGCAGATCATTACTGAATCAATTGTCACAAATGCATTGAGGTTGTTGTTCTTGCTCCAGCGACAATGAAAAGGTATGGACAGTGTTCAGCAGTTACCAGCTGCTTTGTGAACACTGTATACTGCCTTCGGGTCTGGAGATATTCTCCATCCAGCCCTTCAGCATGTAGTTTTATCCTGTTACCTTAGCTATCGCCATCACTAACATCCAACACGCACATGTGTTTGTTGGATGGTATCTATGTTATCATGCACATAGTGGACATTATAGTTGATCATTTCACTTACTGAGTCAGTGAATGTCATCATACATAGTAATGTCAGTGGTGTGTGCATTGTGCAGGTACTTGCTGATAAGTACATGTAAGTGTGTGTGTGTGTGTGGAACTTTACTACACACTTGTATACAGGTGATAATGGTATTACAATGTACCAAGATAATTCATCATGCAGGATGATTTTGTATACCAAGTACTAATAATCCAACATGATATATATATATCAGATTAGTATTTATTGTAATCCGGCATACTCTCATTTACGATAATGAGTTGCTTGATTTATTTTACATGTAGTTCCGGTGAGCATTCCGTCCAGTAATCCACCATAGAACGTACATGCTCTTCCCAAATCCTACGTCGGAGCATGACGAGCTAATTATGGTGTTGAGATTACCTTCAGGCACCTTACACTTACATGATTCCAATATAGCTAACATGCACTGTAATATGCCTTGTGCAATGTACAATGTATTGTAATGTGATACTAATATTCCAGTTGTTATTATGATCAAACTGGTAATATGTATTACAGCTGATAGCGTGGTCAAGCTGTATTAGTGATGCATGCACAATTCACAGTGTTGCAGTCACTCAATATATAATGTATATGTAGTGTAATGCATGTATGCTGCATGCACTCATTATATACTGCATGTTGGTGTGTACTGCAAGTCAAGTAGATGTGCATGTGTGTGTGCTGCAATCATTGCAATTTCCGCACACTCTAATCTTGCACACATTACTATATTGCTGCTAAGTATCCATGATCTGTCATGTAGATGTACATAGCATTCATGCAGTTCAAACTCTTGATTGCAAGTAAGTATACAAATCTGACAGTGAGTAAATTGCAATATCTCAGCAGTCATCAAAGTATTGTGTGGCATGCTGCAATATGGTCATCATGCGTACATTCATGAGTATCCCTGCGAGTATACACATATTTTGCAGAGGATATTGTGACGCGCGCATATGATGCGCAGATGATTATTGCAACTATATTGACATCGTCATCATAAAACTGCAAAATGATTGTCGTGCGCTGCAAGTGATTTATTGCAATCATGAATATCGCAATTGTGCGCGCTGTTGACAAAGAGCACATATTGTCGCCATATACTTAGCACATGATACGAGTACTAATTTGCGCGCGGATCATGATTCCGCTGATGTTTTCCGTGCCCGCATCTCATACTGCGTAATTCTTACAGCTGCGAATCATTCCTGCGCGTACATATGATCGCCGCGCATACTTCTAGCTGCGAATCGCTTTTGCGCGCATATGTGATCGCAGAGCATTTGTATGCCGCATGCACACCTTTTCGCGCAGTATATACGACGCTCAGCTGCTGTGTACGATTCTGCGAATGCGACGATTATCCTCGCGCTCTCTATTCGCTTTTGCAGCGGTCAGATATATGCAGTATATCAAATATCCGTGCTTATTCGATTGCGTCGCCAGATATGCTTTGCGCTCCGCAACCTGTATACACAAAATTATTGATATATACGCTGCACTCACACTTGAGTTCTCGTTTCTCGCCTTAACGATAGAATACCAATGATAAGGATGCTAACGCGATCCTTAAGAAATATATGATATAATAAGATAGTGCCGGTGTTTATTGAACAGTAAACACGCGCACAGCTTATGAGCGGGTGATGAGTGCAGACTTCGTCCGAAGATACTGCTCTAGCACAACGCTAGCTCATCTATACCGAATGCCTCCCATCTCACAGATGGTACCGCTATTGGGTTGTGAACCCGAGGCATTGGTTGAACGACTGGTATCGGCAGAACGAATGATGCGTTCGCCATATGATACCCGCATGCTTGTTCCGCACATGCTAGAAGCGAAGATGATTTCTTCTCCGAACCGTTCGGTACTTCAAGATAGTATCTTGCTTCGCCATCTTCGAGTCCGACTTACGGCCTCTCGATGACAGGTGTCATTCAAGTCCTTCCTTGAATAAATGACAGATGATGTGACTTATCATCTCGATGACATGTACAGTCATAGTCGACCGTACTGACGACTGTCTGTCATTATAATATATGACATGACTCGACATGACATGACATGGTATGACATGTCTGACAGGTATGACAGGTATGACATGTATGACATGTATGACACATGTGTCATCGGTCATAACCCTGACAATGTTCGTCCAAATACTCGCAGATGAACATACAATATTTGCAGTCGGACGTACAAATTAACATCAGATGAACATTGATGCTGCGCAGTCATATGTGTATTATACCAACCAGCAGTATACACACATCTGCTGTATAATAATAGTGTGCACTGTCATCATCATTTCACACACTTACATGATATACGCCATGCAGCACAATTCCACTATAATACATGCTGACAGTAAGTGATAAGTTAATACACTTATACCACTGACCACAAGTCACCATTATTATCACACACTATTTATCATCGCACTTGCCATTATACTGTAATTGTGCACCATTCATACTGTTATAATAATCAGTCTGGTCACAAATGCTTGGCATACATGCACAAATATGCATATCCAACTTGATCACGATACCAGTTGGCATACATATGCATGTATCGACAGTGTATCATGGAAGTATTGCAAGATTAAAAAGTAAGGACTTATCTTGAAATCACCATGCAGTTCCGTTGATCGATTTGGTGACTGTCTGTCCGCGCCTAACCGACCATAGGTTTGTACCCTATGGAACCGGGGGCGTTGATCAAGCAATACAACTGTGTTACACTGTAAATATGCACATCTTACACACATACTAGATGTTGCATCAATATTCCATATAGCATACCTGCTGTGCAAGTATACACTATAAATGAATCCACTTGGTATAAGGTGCCAATCTTGATCATAAATACAGTAATTAGCTCAGCAGTCATTCCTGACGTAGGATTTGGGATGGATGATTGTTCTACTGTTGATCAAAGATGGAATACTCACCGGAGCCATTTGTGAAATATATCAATCAACTCGTCATTCATCATGATGAGATATGCAGGATTACAACTTACTAACCAAATTGATATGCATCATACTAGCCACATGCTGTCCAGTGGTATACAGATTAGCTTATATGATAAATCACTATCAATTTGCTTAAAGTGTACTAAATCAGCAAGTACCTGCACAATGCACAATCACTGACACTATATTGACATTCACTGATTCGTTAAGTGAAATGATCAACTATAATATCAACCACGTGTATGATAATGTAGATACCATCCAACAAACACATGTGCGTGTTGGATGTCAGTGATGGCGATAGTTATGGTAAACAGGATAAAACCACATGCTGTAGGGCTGGATGAAGAATATCTCCAGACCCGAAGGCAGTATACGGTGTTCATAATGCAGCTGGTAACTGCTGAACACTGTTCATACCATTTTACTATCGCTGGAGCAACACCAACTTCTACATTGCATTCTGACAATTGATACAGTTCTGATCGGTTCAAATGCATGTAACTCTCTCAGATCAGTAATCATATTGACAGCTGATAGAGGTTATTATAGACACTGCTCTGATTCATTAATCAAGCTTTGTTCTAATTTACTTAGAATCTGAAGATATCAATTTGATACTCTTTCAGTGCACCGCCATATGCCCAAGTAGATGAAGCTCAAAGTGTTTTCCCTTCCAAAGCATTCTTTTCTATATTTTGTGACATGCTAAAAATGTTTTTTTTCCGACTTACAGGTGGAAGACGACGTGCAACGAGGAGGCGGGGGCGGAGCGGGGGGCTCGTCTAGAGGGGCAGGCATTTTGGTGGAAGAAGCTCAGTTTCTCCACAATGCCAAAGCCATGGGTATGACGTTCTGGATTAACTTGGGCGGCTTGGCGGGGGATGCGGAGTTCGACAAGGTGGACACGTATCTGCGCATGATTATTGAGAAGCAGGTCTCACTAAAGGAGGGGGGCAATAATTATGATCAGCCAGTTTAAGAAGGAACGCATGGTACAGTGGCTACTATCCCGACACCCCTCCACCCACCCGGCCATGGCTGCTTCTCCATCTTCTAGAGTTTTTTGCTTTGCTCTTAGCCTTTTCTCTAGATGTCACCCTGCTGAAAAGTGGGTTGAGCCCCTCTGTGGGCGCGCTATAGTAGAGGGAGTAGCCCCTGGTGTTTTCACTAGCCTGCTTTGCAGGGATACCGCACTCTCAGGACTTTGTCCCCTTTACTAGCGTAAATGTTTTATTATTATTATTATTGATCCTTGTGGGAG
This sequence comes from Cymbomonas tetramitiformis, assembly GCA_001247695.2. Taxonomy (NCBI): domain Eukaryota; kingdom Viridiplantae; phylum Chlorophyta; class Pyramimonadophyceae; order Pyramimonadales; family Pyramimonadaceae; genus Cymbomonas; species Cymbomonas tetramitiformis. Next base: position 1,530 of record LGRX02003861.1, on the reverse strand, counting down.
GACCTAGAACGCTCTAGATCCTCCCACAAGGATCACTTTTTCAATAATTTATTTAGGCACCCCACGAGCTTTCTACAAGTCAACGCCAAGGAATACTCTCCACATGGGACCTATACTAAGTAGTATGGTGCGTGGTTCGATGAGAGTCCATCATATATGCTCCTAGCTGATACATTTATAGCATGCCCCAACCAAATTTTGAACTGCTGCGTTTTTTAAAGCTTCAAAAACGGGGTGTATCTTCCACATTTTTTTGCCAATCGTGTATCCATCCTTTGCCACTATGTACATGATATATCTCAAGGTATGCAGGTATATTAATCATGTTTGGGTCAGAATACGACTTGGGTCATGTATATTGGACACAACACACGAACGCGGTCACATGGGTAAGATATACACACTCCTTAAGTATGGGAACAATTTCGCATTTTGGGCGTAAGTCTTGGTCCATTTTAAGCTTTGAGGCTAGATCTTTGCCTTGGTGAGTACTTCAGTACTTTAATATGACTTCAAAGTCTCCTTGGGATTTTTTGGGGATTTTTTGAACGTTTAGAACTACCGCTAGAGGTTCTAGAATACGATTTTCAGACCCTGATTATGACGGAAATATTGAATTTCGACGGCACTACACCATGGCATGCGCATATGCGGCGATAAAAACGGCTAGTATGATATCAAAGGGCTTACAAAATTAGTTTTGGTGATACCCTCGAGGGTTAACAACATACGCACCAACCCGAGCTCGTGTAACAAGGCCTAGAGTTGTCGGTACCCTAGATCCTTGTGGTAGGATCTAGCATTTTAATTAAAATTCTGTGAAAGCACCCACCCAAACCACGCTAAGATTAAAGGTCAAACCATCGACATTTCAAGCAAACCAATGTTATAGATAATTCAAAAGGTTCATAAATATTGCCCCAAAGCATATGCCGGGCCAAGAAATACGACATACAACGTCGACATGCCCATTTGCGCTAGATCCTTGTGGGAGGATCTGGATTAAGGATAGTAGCCAACAGAAGCATTTGGTGTCCGCGGCAGGGTTGGAAACCTGGGACCAATCCAAGCTGGAGTTCACCACCTACTGGAGCTCTCAAGAGAAAATCGACTCCTTGATCGGCTGCTTACAATCCGCGAGGGGGGAGTTCCGCTAGCGATTTTCAATTACGTCGACAACGCGCGGGCAAACCTCAAAGAAGCGCAGAAGACAAGCGCGGCTTACATTGAAGGCTTGCAAGAGGTCGAGGTGCTCGTCGACATCAAACTCATTAATGGCCAGTCCCGCCGGGAATTTCCCGGGAAAACGGGAATTCCCGATGGGAATGTCATACTTACGAGTCGAACGGGAATTTTGCGCGTTCCCGTCACCATAAAGCGAGACTTCCGGGAATTCTGAGGTGTTCCCGTCATCATTGAATTGTTGATTTAAAATTCATTAAAACAAATATTAAATTCCCGTTTCTGAAACGAGAATTCTCGTTCTTAAGTTTGAAATAATTCACCGTAGGTTTCGTTTCACACAGGGGG
>LGRX02003860.1:0-42109 GCA_001247695.2 Cymbomonas tetramitiformis | reverse complement strand
CACGCGCATCAACCTCTGCCAGGAGGCCCGATGCGCCTGGACGCGGTGCACACGCTGCGCGCTACTCCCAGGCACCATGCGTCTGGTGTGCCTGGCGGAGCAGCGGCGCGTCACGCAGCCCGAGACAGCACAGCGAGAGCTGCTGCCTCATGGCGGTGCGCCTGGCGCGCTCGCGGTGACTGCCATCTGCCACTCGCGGCGCGCTCTCTCCCCCCCAAAAGAAAAACGGTCCGCTCCCGGACGCTTCACTCTCGGTGGCCCTAAGGGGAGGGCGCGGGTGAGCACCTCGGTGTGCTCACCTCGTGGCGACACGCATGCAAGCGTGGGCCTCCTTGCAGGCGCGTGGCGATGCGTCCCGTCGAGACGGGTGCACTCGCCCGGAGCTTGATGGGGCTCGCCGGCCCCATCAGCACCCCACGCTCCGCGTACGCCTACTTTCTACCCTAAGTCCTAAACCTCCTAATACTTCCCTAGTACGCCTTGAGGGCCCCCTCGTAGAGGTGGACTCTCCAGATGGCGTTTGCTTCCCCAAGTGCGTAAGGATGTGTGTGAGCATAGAGCAACTGATAGTTGTCTGCTCACACCCTTAGCTAGGCTCGTGAGCGCTATGCTCTCAGCCTTTGGCTCAGCAACGCCACTAGGGTCCGGTGCGACACCCACCGAGCTCCCCGTGCCACGGGCCCCTCGCCTCCTACGTGAGGCTATCCGCCTTCTATCGCGGGCCCCTCGTCTCCCGCGGCGACCTGCTCGCCTCCTCCGACGGCATGCTCGCCTCGCGGGGGTCGCGCCTATCGCACTCCGAGCATCGCTCCTCCCTCTCGCATCCTGGGACGCGGCCTGGACGCCGAGAGCCTGCGAGCCTGTCGAGTCCAACGCCTCGGCCGATGGTCCGACCACGCCTCGCCTATCATGGGTCCCTCGCCTCCCGCGGCGACCTGCTCGCCTCCCCCGACGGCATGCTCGCCTCGTGGGGGTCGCGCCTATCGCACTCCGAGCATCGCTCCTCCCTCTCGCATCCTGTGACACGGCCTGGAGGCCGCTCACGGCGCCACCACTAGGCCCATATCCGCAGTCGTCGGTGGAGGTGCTGCCCGGGGAGCGCACACAGTGGCCACCTGATGGTAGTGGAGCAGGAGTGTTGCCCCAGGAGCACACACTGCCGCCACCCGACGAGGAGGCGGAGGCGTCGCTCCGAGAGTGCGCACAGCTGGCCCCTGGCAGCACATTGGCGGTGCGGCCCGACGAGTGCGCGCAGCGGCCACCTGCCAGCAGAGTCGAGTCACCGCGTGAGGGGTGCACGCAGTCATCACCGGAGCGCACAGTCGAGGTGCAACCCATGGAGTGTGCACGGATGTCCTCTAGTGGCACTGCCGAGGTGCTGCCCGAGGAGGTGTCATTGCCGCTACCTGGCGGCGAGGCGGAGGCGTTGCTCCGAGAGGGCGCACGGCTGCCCCCTAGCCACACGGACCTGTTAGGCTCGCAGGCTCTCGACGTTGTGGCCGCGTCGCCCGATGCGGGGAAGTGGTGCGGTGTCCCTGATGCGGCAGGCGCAGCACCCACGAGGCGAGCGAGCCGTAGAGGGAGGCGAGCAGGTCGCCGCGGGAGGCGAGGAGCCCGTGGTAGGCAAGGCGTGGTCGAGCCATCGGCCGAGGCGTTGGAGTCGACAGGCTCGCAAGCTCTCGGCGTTGAGGCCGCTTCGCCGGATGCGAGGAGGTGGCATGATACCCGGGTTGCGGCAAGCGCAACACCCACGAGGCGAGCATGCCGTAGAGGAAGGCGAGCAGGTCGCCGCGGGAGGCGAGGGACCCATGATAGGCGAGGCGTGGTCGGGCCATCGGCCGAGGCATTGGACTCGACAGGCTCGCAGGCTCTCGGCGTCCAAGGCTCCGCATCAACGGACAGCTGGGTGCGTGTCGCGCCAGCGCGCGCGTCTGTGTCGTGGCTTTGGTCGCGCGCCTCGCTCGGGGTACCGCCAACGCTCTGGCTGTGGTCTAGCGCCTCGCTCGGGTCACCGCCAGCGCTCTGACCGTGGCCGTGCACCTCACAGGGGGTTGCGCCGGTGCCATGGCCGTGCTCGCGGGGCTCGCTAGGGGCACTGCTAGCGCTATGGCTATGGGTGCGCCTCGCGCCGGGGCATATGTAGCGCATGCCCGCGCCATGCTTGCTACTGCGCGCCCCGCTAGGGACGGCACTTGCACAGTAGCCGTGCGCTTCGCTCTGGGCAGCGCTTGCGCTGTGGCCGTCGCCGCGCGCCTCGCTCGAGGCATCGCTCGTGCCGTGGCCGTGCGCCATGCTCAGAGCAGCGCCGATGTGGTTGCGCGCCTCGCTAGGGGCAGCGCCAGCGCCGTGCCTGTGGCCGCGTGCCTCGCTCAGAGCGGCGCCGATGTGGCCGCGCGCCTCGCTAGGGGCAGTGCCAATGCTGTGGCTGTGGCCGCGTGCATCGCTCAGAGCGGCGCCGATGTGACCGCGCGCCTCGCTAGGGGCAGCGCCAGTGCTGTGGCTGTGGCCGCGTGCCTCGCTCAGAGCAGCGCTGATGTGGCCGCACGCCTCGCTAGGGGCAGCGCCAGTGCGGCCGCGCGCCTTGCTAGGGGCAGCGCCGATGTGGCCGCGCGCCTCGCTAGGGGCAGCGCCAGTGCCGCGACTGCCACCACGCGCCTCGCTAGGGGCAGCGCCAGTGCCGCATCTGCCACCACGCGCCTCGCTAGGGGCAGCGCTCGTGCCGCGACTGCCACCACTCGCCTCGCCAGGGGCAGCGCTGGTGCTAGGGCAGTGGCCGCGCACCTCGCTAGGGGCAACGCCGATGTGGTTGCGGGCCTCGCTAGGGGCAGCGCCAGCGCCGTGCCTGTGGCCGCGTGCCTCGCTCAGAGCGGCGCCGATGTGGCCGCGCGCCTCGCTAGGGGCAGTGCCAATGCTGTGGCTGTGGCCGCGTGTATCGCTCAGAGCGGCGCCGATGTGAGCGCACGCCTCGCTAGGGGCAGCGCCAGTGCGGCCGCGCGCCTTGCTAGGGGCAGCGTCGATGTGGCCGCGCGCCTCGCTAGGGGCAGCGCCAGTGCCGCGACTGCCACCACGCGCCTCGCTAGGGGCAGCGCCAGTGCCGCGACTGCCACCACGCGCCTCGCTAGGGGCAGCGCCAGTGCCGCGACTGCCACCACGCGCCTCGCCAGGGGCAGCGCCAATGCCGCGACTGCCACCACGCGCCTCGCCAGGGGCAGCGCTGGTGCTAGGGCAGTGGCCGCGCACCTCGCTAGGGGCAACGCCGATGTGGCCGCACGCCTCGCTTAGGGCAGCGCTCGCGCAGTGGCTGTGGCCGTGCGCCTCGCCAGGGGCAGCGCCAGCGCTGTGGCCATGGCCGCGAGCCTCGCTCGAGGCAGCGCTCGTGCTGTGGCTGTGGCCACGCGCTCCCCTAAAGGTAGCACCGGTGACGTGGCCGTACGCCGAGTGCGCTCTGCGCTCGTCCGATCTGAGGTACCCCCCCCCTTCGGACAGGCGCAAGACCGCACGGCGCACAATCCCACGGGACGCCACCCGCAAAAAGCTAAGCCTAGCAACGAAAAACGCCGCCCGCCGCCACGCCCGCAAACCCGCCGCCCGATCCCGCATCTCCTGACCCCTAAGCCAAACCACGCAACGATCGCGCCCGACACGGACATCCCGCAACACCTGAAGCCGCAGAATGAACCACGCCGCCCGATCCCAGGCCCGCCGTCGAGCCATATGCGCCGCGCGGCACGTAGCCACTTGCGCCAGGTGCTTATCACCGCCGTGCGCCATAGCCGACTTTAACTCCTAACGCCCCGGCCAAGATCTCGCGCCATCCTAACGCCCCGGCCAAGATCTCGCGCCATCCCAAATCAATCAGTGCCAGGGGAGTGTGCGGTTCGACCGCAAACCCCCGCCGTACACGAGGAGGTTGTTAATCCCCGAGCACACGACGAAGCTATACTAATCGTGTGTGGAGGCACTAATATATGCAATTGCAAAGTAGTAGCACCCGCCGCACCCAGGAATTTACCACTCGTGCGCGAGCACGAGTGGCCAAACCGGCCGAAGCGCGGCAACTCCTGAGCCTAGAGGGTACAACACCCAGGACATTCGCGATCTAGAAACACGAGGACATTTTAGCAAAGGCCGCACAATTTGTAAAAAATTGCGCAGCGCTCCCGCCGCGAAGGGTCGGTTTTGCCAAAAATCCACGCGATTCCTAAATTTCCGAAGCCTGAGGCCTAAATCCTAGAACCAAACCGCTCGTGCCACATATGCGTTATGCATGCGCAAACAAGGGTCGCCACGTGAGTGCTCTCACGCAATTTACCGTGCGAAAAGAAATTCACGACGGTCTTGGCTTCAGGGGCACCTGAAACCACCAAACACACACCCACCGGCGCGAACACCACCCCAAGCGACAAGATCTAGATTTCAAGAAACCATCAAGGGGGCAAGGCAATTCGCGAAGGCAAGCGCGCGTTCAATCAGAATTTCCAAGCATATACGCAAAGGACGCTACAACGCCACGTCAGAGCAGCCGTCCCATCCGAGGATAGAACAGACTCAAAGTACATTCGCAAAGGGGAGGGAGGACCAAGGGCCCCAAGCCACCTCCTCCATTGCTAGGTAGTCGTACCAAACTACGTCGCGGATCAAAGCACTCGATCGGAGAACTCCACTCCTAGAGCACCTGAACCCCACAACCACGCACCCACCAACACGAAGCAGAAACGCACGACACACTGTTCTTGATTTCACAAAACAAAACGCCGGGCGAAAGGCATCACGCAAGGGGGGTGCAATCAGAATACGCAGAAACAGAAATTTTCAGGAAGCGACCGGTAAAAACGATCCAATTACCATTTTGTAGGAGGCTACCACTCCAGTTTCTTCTCTTCTTTACACTTTCGGGCTTAACTATTACTAGCTATTAAACGACCGCACGAGGTATGGTTTCGATTGGTCCACTATTCGGAATTCGGTTTCGTAATTCTTCCTAGTATGCTTTCAATGTATGCTTTCAATACACATATACAGCGGTTACGGTTTTGTACACTTATTATGTTACACTTATTCAGTTCAGTTCTCATCTCCTAGGCTGGCTGCCATAGAGTTCTTAAGCATCATGAAACTCAACTCGGAACTCAACTGTACTAAGTACTCCGTACAGCGATCTAGGCACCTCACACCAACATCATTCAGATCGGTCCTACTGTACTCCGTACTGAGTACTTTTTATAGTTGTAGTTGCTTTTTGTACTTAGCCGTTTTCTTAGCCCTTTTACTTGCGTCTCTGGCTCTTGTGCTTGCCTCCTAGCACAGCCATGGACTTGGGGGAGACCATCGCCCTCGTCAACCCGAAGTTCTATGAAAGAGCGAAAGGGGATGACCTCGACTTCGACATGCCTGACTGGCCCGAAGCCAAAGGTGTGATGCCGACGGACCCCACGTGTGAGCCCCCCGACCAAGCCTCATCTCACATGAGGATGCGGCGAGACGCATGTCGCGGACACAAGCCGCGGTGACTGGGAAGGCTTCTGCGACCTCAGCACCCTCACAGTCAGCACTGCGGAAGGTGCAAACGCCTACACCCCAGGCTGATGCATCGATAGTGCCTGCTGACAAGACACCAGCGAGTTCACCACCCCCAGGGAAGGTACCCCAGCAGTCAGCTCCATCAGCGACTCTTTCCCCACAAAAGCGACGAGATCGCCTCCCGGAGGACCCGCAGAACTGGCGCGTTCGCGCAGAGTACGCCTCGAAGTACATCAACAAGTTCGGGCCCTTCGACGTGGACGCCTGCTGCGACTTCGGTGGTCGCAACAGACAGGCGGATCGGTTCTGGACTTACTGCATCTCCGAGAAATGGAGAGGTCTTCGGGTCTGGTGCAACCCCCCATATAATTCCAGCCACATCATCACCGTGGAGGCGATTCTCCCTCGAGCCTCTTTGACTGGCGACGTACGTTCTGCCTGGCTTCCCTCAGCTCAATCGGGTAGGACGCGGCTCCATGGCCTCTTCTTGAACATAAAAACAATGTTCAAGAAGAGGCTCCCCAAATGCTGCTAGGAATTCCTCCCGACAGGTGTCTTGGAAGTGAAGGACGGGCTGCTTGGAGCGCCTAACGAAACCATCCTTGGCACAGTAGTCTAGAAGCGCCTTCCGGAATTTCTTCCAAAAGCATCTTCCCAAGAAACCCTGCGAAGCAATGGCAATAGTGAGAAAAGTTGGCTGTAAGCAGGCATTGCCATGCCTTTGTGTGGAATCAGCTACTCACTTAATCTTGTTCACAGCTCAAATCCGTAGAAGAAAAACAGATCGGCTGACAGGGAAAAGAACGGGAAAGCGGTGTGCTAAGTTTCCGTGAATAGGTAGCGGGCAAACCGCGTGTACTCGAAGAACGGACAAACGGAGCATCTTCATTGCAGAAATGAACTGACGGCGGTGGGCGTCACGGGAGGTGAGCGGTTGCTCAATGCTGTGCAACTTGTTCAAGGCGTCGTCGTAAACGGAGTCGTAGGTGAATTCGTTCTCATATCCGTTATCCATAAAAGGCGGGTAGATGAGTTTTGTGCCAACCACAGTGCGCGCTTGCACGTACTCGAGTCGCTGGCCCATGAATACCGTACGCGGAGAAGAAGCTTTTACGTCCTCGCAGCCAGGGCGCAATTTGATCTCCTCCTCGCTCCAGACTGCTAATGCCGAGAGCTCATGTTTCTTCCCATTGTGATATATTCCTGTGCGCGAGAACCACTTGATCAAAGGGCGCAACACACGCAGAAAGAATACGCACATACTCAACGCGACGCAGGCAGACATACTCAACGCGGTGCAAACGTCATTGACGCAGACCGGGTTTAGTAAACGAGGAAACGAGGAAATGATATAAGTGGGAACGTACATACCTTCAGGATAGAACTTCTGGGCAATCGCGAAATACAATTCCCTTCTGCGCTGAGGCCCTGAGTTCGGACTCTGTATCACTAGGAGTTGTCCTAAGTGCATAGTCAAACAAGAAACGTCTGGGACCCGACTTATTGCGAGTCCCGAACGCGCAGACATAGCCGAAATTACGTAATCGTCTTGGGCACACATAATCATGTTCCTTAAGACGGATATCAAGGGTTTCTTGTGACCAATTTTAAGTTGCGCTGCTGCAGTTTCGGCTGATGGCGTCGCGCGAGCTGACCGGTTTAATCTGAGGATCCTCGCGCGACGTTCAGCCAACGAAACTTCTTCGTCCGAACTGGAGTCGACTTCAACAACCATTGGAACATCATTTGTTGCCCTGTCCTGGCGTCGAAAGCGTTCTATCAAGGGAATGTCTGCTTCTTCAGAGCTGTCGGACTCAGACATCGCGCTACGAAGTGAATTTTGTCGAGCTCTAAACCCTCTAAAAAGAGTATAAAGTGCACACGGAAGGTTACACGAAGGAACGCGTGACTCACGCACGCAGGGCGAAACATCACGAAAACGGATGCTCGACGGAATGGGAAGAGTCATACCAGATTCGCGTCAACGCGGTGTCATACGTCGAGGGGATAATCGATCCCTCTGCGTCACGAGGCATCCTTTATGCCGTGGCAGGAATAAATATTCTGGAGCGTTCAAAAAAATAGAATGGTTTCGTAATCGAACGTCGCGCACCGTGTCAATTGAAAAATTATTTAGCGGACTTTTCGACCCCCCTTCAGAATGTAGTGCAGCCGTTGGAGGATGTCCTCACCGGGTGTCCCCGTCACCGGTGGCACTGCGTCCACGGAGAAGCCGTAGGCGGACACGTCAATGCCCCCCACAACGCCCCCGCAAAGCACCGCTGGCGGGCCGTACACCGTCGCCGCACGGGCAAAGGCGTCCGCCCCCTCATCCGCTGCTTCCTGGAACACGGCACACATGGCGAGGGCGTGCACGCCCTCCGCATCCTCGTCGTCGATGGGAATGCAGAAAGCTGCGGCCGTGCCAGGGGAATGTTGGCGACCGCCAAGAGGGCAGTCGCGGTAGAAGTGATAAAGCTCCTTACCGGATTTCTTGCAGCGAATACATAGCGGTTTCGCCCGCTGCTCGTCGCGATCGAAGCCCACGGCGGGTGGGTTGTTCACACCCATGCGAAAGCCCCGTTGGGGCTGCCCCTGCCGCTGCGGCTGGCGTCCCTGCGGCGGCCGCTGCCCGTGCTGCCGCTGCGGTGGATCCCGCTGCCGCTGCACCACCGGCTGAGCCGCCCCGCACTGCCGCTGCACCAGCTCAGTCAACTCCTGGATCTTGCCAAGGAGCACCTGGTGCTCGTCGCTGGAGAGCAAAGCTGACGCGCCACCAGAAGAGGGGCTGGCCAGGGCAGCTTTCCCGGCCTCCGTCGCCGCCCATGCCTGGTAAATCTCAACCACCAGAGAGAGCGAAGGGCACTGAGGGAAACCGTCGCAAGATCGGCTACCATGGGATAGCGCACCTTAGCCGCGGCGTAGAACACCGGGTCAAGCCGGGTGTACAAGCTGAGCTTCCTGGTGGCTTCGGTGGGCGTCCAGTCAGCCGCCTTGTTGTCCCGCACCAAACGCTGCTCCCGTGCCAGAACGGGTTGGGGGTCAACGTTGGCGGGATAGCTGAGAGCCGCATGCTCTTGCTGGAAAGACTCCCGCAACGCCACCGGCACGCAGCGCTTGATGATGTCCACCAGAGCACGCCGTCCATCTCGGTCAGCAGACGCGTCCGTCCCCGTAAGCCAGACGTGGGCGTTGCTGTGTTTCTCGATGACCAGCTGGAGCACGTCGTAGAGCAAGCCGTTGACTTTGCTCACCACCAGAGCCATAGGCTCGTCCAGATCGAACGAGGCCAGCTCCAGTCCAGCGGACGCGAACTCCGTACGAAGCAGCACCACCATGTCGGAGAGGAGGTTCGCGTCAGTCGTGCCGCTGAAATAATGCTTCTTGTCCCCAAGGATATCCTCGCGGATACCCTTGGCCCAAGACCGATGCAGCCGCTGCTTGTAGATCTCGTCAACGAGCTTGGACTGCTCCTGCAAATACTTCCTCGTGGCAACGTCGGCGTCCTCGTTGGAAGTAGGTGCGGGATACGCAAAAGTCGGGGTTTCGACCGTCGGCGTGTTGCGCACCGCGTCGGTCAGCCTCAGAGAGGCGTCGATGTCGGAGTCCCTCATAAGGGACCTTTTGGATCTCGTAGAAACCATCACGTAGAGAGCCTGATGGAAGGTGGTACGCTGGGGCGCGTAAGGGTAGCGGCGTGGGGAGAATGCGAGTATACAGCCGCGCGAAGAGCGGTAAAACCATGGCAGCGAGGGGCACTGGAGGACGAAGTCGAGGTCGAAGGTGCTGCAGTCACCAGCCCAAGAAACGGTAGATTGCTGGATCAAGGCAAAAGAGAAAACCGTACAAGGACATTGCGTCGACAAAGCCCGATCCAGGTCGAACCCCCATAGCCGGCGATCAAATACTCAAAAGCTGCTCATCCCAAATCTCCCACGCGCACCCAAACGCGCCGGTGCGCACCACCTACCAAAGCGGCTGTTTTAGCCAATCATGGCCAAAAGCAATGTGGAATATAGCGTGGATGGGGCCACGACCTACCGGAATATCCTAGTTCACTAGATATCAGAGGGTCTCGAACTGTGTCTGGATACACTCTCTTAATAATATAAACCCTAAGCTAGATATACCCCACACGGTCTCGCAACGGTAACGGAGTCTAGCCTACCTGTGACACAGCGTGTGTCACAGCACGAGCCTACAGATCAGTCAGCAGTCCAGTGTTGGCCTAGGGGTCTGTCATAGGCAGGGCTGCCTATGCAGATTCCAGCAGTTAATATGACATTACGATTTCCGTTAACGAAATGATTCACCAGCCTTCATTTCCTTATTTGGGTACATTTTCTTAATGTTTTTTTCCATCCAGCCCAGCTTTTCCCGCATTTTCCGACCCCGAAAAGCTGATTTGTTTCCTTAACTTGACATTTCGCTTAAATGTGAGGTATTACTGTACGCCTTCCCCCTCACTGGCGAATACACGACGTGTTCGCTCAACATCGCCTCAAGCCATACACCAGCGGTCAGGACGCCTTCGCCGCACGCGACCATCTGGCAGTGCCTGAAGAGGTAGTGGTAGACGGTCAGAAGGAGGCGCATGTCGAACGCATCCTCGCACGCCGAGTGCGATCACGAGGAAAGGAGGTAGAAGAGTGGAAAGTTCGCTGGACGCACCGGCTACTCCAAGGCCCACGCCCAATGGAGGACCCGTGACAAACTCGAACGCGGAGGTCCACTTCAACAACTTCGTGAATTCGAGCAAGCGAGACTGCGCATGGAAGCACAAGTTCGCGACGAAGCCACACGACGGCGTGAGCAGCGTGGCCGTCACTCTGCACAAGCCGGAGTGACGCTTGCACATCTCATCACCAACCCCTGCGATGAACTGGACCAGCTCGAGCAGATGGAGCATGGCACCCTTCTGCCGTGGGAGCACCAAGAACTCGCAGAAGATGGGTCATTAGCGCTGGTGACAGAGCTGATGGCGATTCAGACAGAGACAACCCGTGTGCCCAGAATCCTTGTACTATTCAGCGGTACTGGCTCGGTGGAAAGAGAGTTTCTAAATTGCTTCCCCACTGCTTCAGTAGTGACCCTCGACTCCGAGCACACCTGGCATCCCACTCATGTGCAAGACATCTTAAAGTGGAACTACAAGGAATACCCGCCGGGATTCTTCGATGTCGTTTGGGCCAGCCCTCCCTGTAGGCAGTACAGCCAAGCGCGCACCACTGGAGGACCTCCTGACCTTCCTCAGGCTGACAAGATCGTGCGGCGAACATTGCAGATCATCGACTATCTAGAGCCAAAGCACTGGTTCATGGAGAATCCCAGAGGTCGCTTCCCCAACGCGCTGCGGCTCCGCCCCATGATGCGCCAACTCCCTCCTCCGCTGGTGTGCACCTACTGCATGTACGGTATGCAGTACATGAAGCCTACTTGCATATGGACGAACTCAGCACCGCCTACGTACGCCCTTGCTACGCTGTACTGCTTCAACACCATGCGCGTGCAGATGGGCAACCGGTAGCCATCCGAAAAGGGTGTACAATTTAATTGGAATAGAAAAGTGACAATCCTAGAATACAAATTTGAATTCTTAATTCTGGAATACAGATCTGCCTAAAAAATTCTTCCGCCTTTCAAGAATGATATTTTCCAAAATTCCCCCCACTCGGGACTTGTGAACCACTTTGGTGAGGCGGCCTCACCAAAGTGGCTCACAAAAGAAGTTCATAAAATTCACACTGCTGTAACGCGTAATGCGCTGGGTATTCTGAATTATTTATGATGTTTTTGTATATAATTTATATTTGGGAACTACCGTTTTCCCGACACAACTGACATGGCAAGAGAAATCCAGCGCAGATGAATATGGCAGTTCGATTAAAATATTTTTCACGGCTAAAAATCGCTCGAAAACCCATGATGTGTTAAGTACGAGAGCCCGCCGCATTAAGCCCCCCTTAAATAGTCTCTTTTCGTGATTATTACTGGTCATACGAGCCTGGAAAGGTCCAACGTCCAACTCTATAGCCGATGTGGCGCAAAATCATTTACGTCTTGGATACATTACGTGATTCATTAGACGGGCGAAATTCGGAACTATAATCTCATTCATCTGAACCGTGCACTGAAAATGTAGTAATATCTGCATTTAATCGTGCGTCCCCGCGAAAAAGTCGAAGTGGGGTACGCCACATTTCTTGGGTGGCATATGACTGCTTTTTTGTACGGTATGTCATTTTGAGACGCAAAAGATTTGGTTTGGTTTTTGACAGGTTCACCTCTCGCATACGGCATACGTATGATATTCGCAGTGTCACTGTCCCATTTTATAGCAGATGTCGCTTTGAGCATTTTGCGATGTACAGATGTTATTTGTTAACTATGTAATTTCAACTTAACGCGGAACGCTCTCTCTCTCTCTCGCAGTGAGACCCCGTACAGCCAGGCGAAGATTTTTAAGATTACGTGTTCATCTAAGTAAAGTTTTCCTATCTAATATTATCACATATTTCTACTGAGTCAGGGGGTATTCGCTTCGCAAAGAATGATGGCCCCTTTCACTACTTTTGGAAGTCGCGAAAATCCTAAGATCCCGCTCAACATACCCACATGACCGCGCCGGCCCTTAGCGAGAATTGTGGTTGGCCATTCAGACCGCACGAATTAATATTGAAAGATAACACATATGAGATAATATTTTGGTAAGCCGTTCCCTCATCCGCAGCGCATACTTGCTTGCAAGCGAGCGCGCAGATGAGGGACGAAACCCTAGCGGAAACGTGGACGCGGTTGACATCCGCGTTTTTGCTAGGGCTGTCAGCGCGCTGTCAAATGCTCAAAACGTGTTCGTTATGCGAATATGATATGTGTGGTACGCTTGTGCTATGCATTGTGCTTTCATGCGGTGCGTATGTCGAGCCGTTCACTCGATGCGTGCCCAATGACCTCCTCCCTTGCGCGGCGTTCCAGATTCCAGATTATGCACGGATCTCGCGCGCGCAAAAAACATGTTGTTCCTAACACACCTAAAAATAAGCATGCAAAGTTTCGATGCTTGCGGTGTATTGCTCAGACCTCTACATCAATCTGCTGGGCAGTGACTTACGGGTCCGTAAGTCATTGTCCAGCAGCTTGAGGTGAAGGTCTGAGCGAGAACAGGTGAGCGGATTATGTTTTGTTCGACGTGAGCACGTGACGGAGGCTAGACACGTCATCATACCACGGATATGCGAATGGAAAATATAAAAATTGAATTTCACCAACAAATATTTTAGCGAATATAAACCTTTGGTATATTCACTACATCGCGGCCAGATTATTGGCTGAAAAAAAAAAGATTCCCACACGACTTGTATTTATTGGTCATAGAGACCACAGGCTTTCGCTGGAAGCGCTTTCGCGTTTTTTTGCTCTTTTTCCGCATTTCCCCAATATTTCCCGATATACATATATCCCTTTGGCATCATTGTTATAATAATTTTTCGAGGGACGGTATAAAATTTTCAGTCTGCATTTTAAAAATAAAATTTGAATTTTCTATTCTAGGATTGTCACTTTTCTATTCCAAAAAAATAATATTCCGAACCGAAAACTGCACAGCTGGGGCACCATCCGCAGCAAGCTGGAGCTGGGCAATCCGCGAGTGTATACCCTGTACCAGCGCCCCTGTTGCGACAACTTTTCCGACATCTACGCCTCCGCAAGACTGAAGACCCGCTTTAGACTCCAAGCGGCACCCTTCTTTATGACAGCGGTGCCCTGGTAGCGGTAGGCAAGCTATGATCGAAGAGGAACCAGAGAATCTAAGAACTGGAACTACGAAGGAACCAGAGAACCTAAGAGCTGGAACTTAGATAGGCACCTTAGTGGAGTGATCCCAGGAGGTAGACCACTCCTAAGGGGGGGAGAGTTGTGCCCGGAGGCACAGCGTGAGCCGATATGTCTGTGCGTATGTGTGTGTCATCGGGAGTAATCTGGGATTGACACGATGACAGTGAAATTGGGCTTGAAATCACGATGAGAATGAGTACCAGATGTCCGGGGTATGACAGTATGACACTATGACACTATGACACTATAGTAGTATGACAGTACTGTGGGGTGGTCATCGTGGCACTTAGTCAGACCCTCGGGGAATGGCCGGATTCGCATCGGGATCAGAAAGACAATGAAATCGAGTATCAGATGTCGGGGGTATGACAGTATGACAGTATGACAGTACAGTAGTATGACAGTACTGTATGACAGTCATCGTGTCAGTCCGTCGACGTGACATCTGAATCGAGAATGACGAATCGGAATTAGAAATGAGATCGGATCAGGAATTGAACGTTGGGCCGTGGTGTGACATCGGGTGCCGGGTGGTTGACCCTGCAACCCGAGTTACGAGTGAATAAGTAGAGCACTTGAGAAGTGTGCTTCCTTCAGAACTCGGAACCGAAACTATCGTTTGCACCTCAGTCTGGCCCTGATCCAGTATATTATAAAAAACCGAATTGTGTACCTTTGCACGTTCAATCAAAAACATCATTCCGAGTATATGTCGTAGTGCCCCTGGCACACAATTGGACACGCGTCGACTGCGCGTGAACATGGACGCATCCGGAGCCACCGTGTATCAACGAGCGGACTACAACTTTTGCCGGACGACGCGCGATTGCAGAGTGGTGCACAGTGACGTTCAACGTCACATTCCGTCACGGGTGGTGTACGACGATGCGCACACGGGTCGCGCCGAGGACGGGCACCGACGAGGTGATGCCGCCAAGATGTACATCGTGTACCAGCTGGTCCCAAGGTTTCCGACGGTCATCAGACATTGCTGCTGGAAATGCAAGAGCACCGGGGGCGTGGCGAACAAGATCGGCGTGGTTCTGGGGCTTATAACTCCACGCATGACCGCGGACGTGCGCAACGCGATCGCGGATCGCGTGTCCATGCTCGCGTGAGCGAAGCGGGCGTCCAACGCTCGATGGACCAATTTTGGCATTTTGGGTAAACGTTTAAAGATTTTTTATGAAAACCTTGCAGGCCCTTCATATTGGGATCGTCGTTTGAACTTGCGTTATTCGTGACGTAAATAACCACAAGAATCGTGCATAAATCGCGCACAACAACAACGATATTCTGTACGGTCTCTCGGTCTGCACCGGTTATATTCACAATGACACTTCACGCACGGGGCACACAAGTGGCTTTCTCTCTGATCCTCTTGATGTTTCAAAATGTCCCAGATATGTGAGGAAGTATATTCACTGGTGCAAAGCTTTGGAAGATAATACTATTAAGACTCTTCGCCCAATGACACATTGACTTATGCAGGTAGCGGTAAACATCGCTGACCGGAACAGGTTCATTGGCCTCTCAGTCAGCATAATCGTTCATCACACACACAGATAAGGGACAAGTTCGCAAGTCACAGCTTACTATCCTTACCGAAAAACTACGATTCAAGTGAATTGCAATGTGCATGGTGATAGAAGTATGTTGAAAGACCAGCTGTTTGATACCATGTGTACACTACTTCTCCATGAGTCCATGTTACCAGTATTAAGGGTTTGATACCATGTGCACCATTGCTGAGTCGAAGGTATGAGACACTTTTTGCAAAGGTATGTGCAAGAGTCGGCGAGTGCACTAGCACGTTGAGGACAGAAAGTGTTCAGTTAACCTTCACGCAAACAGGAAAACACACTGTAGGAAAACCCCGGAAACATGTTCAACATAAAGTTTGCTGGAATTCTTGGAAGAATTATTTGTCAAGCGAGCTCTTGCCAGTGACTCTAACAAACGATTGGCTGCTGCTGGTGTGCAACTGCTCGTAGGCACAATGCAACCAAAACATTTATGCACATATTCCTGGCGAGCCTACGCCTGAACGCCTTACGTGAAATTGATTGCACGAACGGAGGCTCCGATTTTACAGTGTCTTCAGCAGGGTAATGACGTGATTTGGGCGGTTGCATCAGAGGCAAAGTACACATCGATCGCGAGGTACTATCCATCTCCCTCGGGCCTTTCCCCTTTGAAAATATTTCTGCTATTATGTAGAGCGCTGTCACGGCGCCGAGTAAATTTTCTCCGGAAAGAGGAGGATCTTTGCAAGGGAAAGAATTTACTATAAAGTGATCATATCGTCCAAGACAACTTGGCACGCAGAGGCAATTCTAAAGTGAGCACACCACAGGGTGGCACAACGAGGGGAGCACAGGAGTTCCTAACGAAATGGATCCTAGTCGCCCTAAGCCGAGTACGATCGTGAACCGAAGATGAAACCGATCAAGCCTGCAACAATATCTCGGCCAAGCTGAAGATCTCGCAAGCAAAACGTCCGGCAGTTACTTTTGGCACTCCACGTTCAAAGCTACTGCGGTTTAAGCTAAAGCTGTTAGAGTATGCATGCTGGTCTCAATCGAGAAAGCACAAACCTGTCTTAAGATTCCTCTGGGGATGGCAAAGGGATAGCAAGATCTAAACTTCTACGGGAAATACGCATAAGGCCCAAGACGAACCAGACACACCGCGATTCTTTAAGGTCCCAGATTCTTTCAAAACGTTTAGTCTTTTCAGCATCGTATGGTGTTTCTACTGAAAGAACGACAAATACTCTCCCAGGGATGAAAGAACAACACATCCTGCGCCCAAGTCCTGCTCACAAGACGGTACACACTCCCTTAAGCTCGGTTGAAGTTTCAGAAAAACAGGGTGACCGAATCTTTCAACAGCTGCCTGCCATGTGGGCGCTTTGAAAAGAAATTTTGTGGGCGCGGGAATCGAATTCATTGAGTCGCACTCACATGGGTTTCAGGAACCTTCTGAATGCGGCGGAATATGAAAGATGAGGACCGACGGAAAGGCAAAACACGGGTAAAATGAGGTCAGACCTCTGCTATGCTCACCTTTGTTACACCAGTTACTTTTGCTTTCGGACTGAGTCCAAGGGCATTACCCCGAGTTTCCTCAAGTCCGTTTCAGCATCTAATATATCCTGTGATATGAACCAAAAGATCAGCAAGGTCTTTCCTGGTGTGCGTGCCGAGTTCAGGCAGACGCGTTGGAGATGGAAGGAAGGGACACACTTTTCAGAGCTCACCTTTTTTAGAGAATCGCCCTCACAAGTGGGAAAGGTCAATATGCTTAGCCCGATGACACCTAGTGAATATAACCCGAATGATACCAGCGCATACAGTGGCAGCTGCGCGCGAAAAGAAAAGAGTTAAAGTGCGGTCAGTGGCAACGCAAACAATAAGACAGTATGAAATCCCAAAGTCACAGCGGAATGCATCAAATATCTGAAGTGCTTCTGGGGCGTACGATTTGTAAAATTGCGCGGAGACTATCGGAAAGGTTCAGCTGAAGTGACGCAAGCCACACTAGGGTGACTGTGCAGAAATATCCCAGCAGGCGCACGATCCGAAGCATGTCCTGGAACCAGTGCGGGCACTGATGCCCTAAAATTCTATGATAATATTACTAGTTCACGGCTGGAATTATTCTAGAAACGAGCTATTCGAATACCGTATCAATACCTGAAATGTTTGAATAACCTGGCGTGGGTAATGGTCCCGGAATGAACTGGGTGATATAAATCATGAATCATCATGTTCTATCAACTATCTGTGACTATGATTCTATGTGTCACTATCTTTATAATACTTGTTACTAGAGATTGAGTGTTCTCCTCACTTCTGACTTCAGGACTTCTGTTCTTGTGCTATCGTATGATCAATGATGCTCCAACATAATGATAATCATAAAATGTTGGGGTTTCGGTTTGCTGGTTCTCCCCAAAACCAAAACTGAAACATCAAGCACCCTCCCTACCACTCCCCTACCCGTACAAATGACATGATAGGACATATGACATGACATGACATGACATGACATGATATGACATGACATGACAATGACATTCCATGAAAAACTTTTGAAAAAACATGCGCGCGAGATCCCTCCTGATCGTTAGATTATATCGAATAAAAATCTGACGATGCTATATGGCGCACATCTTTGCAAATCTTTTCAAATCGTTTATATCTTTCGGCTACGTTTGTCCCGGAATGTCATCATCGTTGTTCTAATAATCCCGTGAGGGCCGTGACCTAACGTTACAAGATCTGATTTTGCAGGTCTAGTTCTCCCGGTCCGCTTGACATGCTGATGGTTTCTGCCGCAGCTGAACATTCTAACGCTTATCCGGACATATGTCGAGTTGTATGCACGCATGATTGAATGGTCACATGTGTCTTGCGCAAGCGAAAATTTGGGCGGTTGAAAATTCAAGCGTGCAGCCGGAGTGAGTCGTATGGGATACGCCACCCGCCAGCTTTCACTTGGCTGTGGCCAGGCGCCTAGCCGTGGCGACATGGGAAATGTTTGAACAGAATCCTGTGTGCTCATACCAGCGCATCCTTATTCCATCCTGGGGCTCTGAGCAGTCTGTCAAATCTGCCACTACAAGATTCCAGTTCCTCGTTTGCTGGACGACAACCGCCACGTATTGTCACTCGCAGTGTGCTCTGAAAACCGAGAGCACGCTGTTGCGACATATAGATGCGTTCAGGCGTAAACGGCCCGAAATGTAGAGAGTATCTAATCGACTACTGGGGCCGAGGCTCGAATTCTTCGCCGAGATACACTTCTTTTCCGCTGTACTCTGCCGCACTAAACGGAGTGGCGGAAGCTCTGAACATACAAAAAACGAAGGATTTGTACGGGAAGGATACATAATTCATACGGGCTCATCCTCGGCTTAATAACCTTTTGGGCGAACCGATTGAAATGAGATCACACCGCTCAGCAGGGTGCGCGGCGATTACCATTGCTGGGATAGTGTATTTCTTGCAGATTGCTGTGGTTGCCCTGCCGGAGTCGAATGAGCTTCAAACCAGGACACCGTCAGAGTTCTCGCACGTACCTGACCCGAATCTGGGGAATTTCTTGCAAGATGACCCAGCCACAATGTTCCGGGCTGCCGACGCGGATGGGAATGGGGTAATATCTTTGTCGGAGTATTTGGCGCACGCTGCCGGATCTGCGCGCGGGGCAGTTTTGCCTCTGAACGGCAACACGTATGGAGCGCGAAGAGCCTCGTCGCAATCGGCTGGGAGGGGCACAACGACAGACCTTCTGCGGGCTAGGGTTTCCACGTCCGAAGCATTATCCCGAATAGGCGCCGAGGCTGACCCACAGGTGCCCCCTCTCCTCTAAAGCACGTCGCCGCACAGGTCGCACCATGGGCGCTTGCAGATCACGAGAAGCTTGTGTCTGCTTCCTCTCCCAGGGTCATTTTGGCGACCTGACGGCTTGTCCTGTCATGGCGACCTGGCGGCTTGTCATGTCTTGTGCAGTGGGCGACCGCCAAGTCGTCGCCCCGTCGAGCGCCGGCGCGGGAGGCGTCTACTGACGGCGCGCGGCACCTGCAGGTAGCGCAGAGCGGGAAAGCGCGGACCACGGCCAAGTCGCTCTCGGCAATGGGCAGGAGGAGGCTCCAGTCGCAGAGTTCCTTACTCACCTGTGCAACTGATGAAGGTGAGAATCGCACACCGTGGTGCGTGCCTCGGGGCTGCCTGCCTAGGCATCGAGCACTACTGGCAGCATCGTGTGCAGTCGGGACGCCGAATATGATGCTGAAAGCGCAATGAGGGCTTGCAAGGTGGCCACCGAAGTGCAGCTGGATACATGAGATCGCGTGCGGCTATGGGTAGCTCGCTCAGCGATGCGGAGAGAGCTGAGTGCACGACGTGTAGTGCGCGCGGCGGTCTCCCGCTGACATGCTTGCGGTCCGTGGCAGGGTCAGGCGCGCCGTTAATGACGAGGGTGTGAGGTTGACGAGGGTGTGAGGTCTGTTTCGGTGTTGGTGACGAGGGTGTGGTATCAGGCCTCACCCTGTGTATGGATAGTCCCCGCAACTGGCAAGACGCAGACGGCAACAGCTGCGACGATTATGCGCGAAACGACTATTGCACGGTGACAGGCGATGTGGGGCCCGGACTCGACTCCCCGGATGCAGCACTAGAACAACTTGCCGGTGCCGACGGACTCAATGCCGCAGATGTTTGTTGCGCTTGCGGAGCGGGTGAGTGACGAGCCACCGACTCACTTTCCTGCTAATGACCCCAATTCCTCCTGGCTGCACAAACAATAGCTTGTGCTTGTGTGGCACACTGACAAGAGTTTTCCCTTCTAGCGCTTGCGGAACCGGAGGCGACCGAAGAGACTCTAGTGTGAGGCGTCTTGTCGCCAAGATTGAGCTGTGGGATGGGTGTGCCACGGAGGGATGGGAGGCGGGGGCGGATCGAGTGCAGGCAACGGAATCCTCCGCATCGGGCTTGTTCTCGGCTTCTCCACCACATGGGGCACCCTCTTGCCGGAAAATTACGGCGCCGAGGCGCTCGGAGCGGCCCTACTAGCGATGAAGGAGATCAACGCCGATCCAGCCATCCTGCCAGGTTATGAGCTTCTCTTCGCTGTGCGGGACTCCAAGGGCAACCGGACGGTGGCAAAGGCGGCAACCAAGTCGCTCCTCCAGGAGTGGGGCGCCAATGTCATCATCGGCGCATCCTACTCGAGCGCCTCCCTTGGTGTCCAAGACGTGCTGGATATCGTTGGTGTACCCGAGATCTCCGGCTCGGCCACGAGCACCTCGCTGACGTCGTACAGTTACTTTGTACGCACCATCCCCTCCGATGAGTACCAGGCCGCTGCGATGGCCGACCTGGTGCACTACTACAACTGGACGCGTGTCGCCACCGTGGCAGTGGAGGACGCCTACGGGGTCGGTGGGATTGCCGCGTTCCACAATGCCGCGGAGATGCTGGGCATCACGGTGGTGCACCACCTAACGTACCCGGTTGCCACGGAGGATTTCTCGGAGGTGGTGGCGGGGCTGCAGCAATCCCGCGCATACATCATCGTGATCTTCGCATATGATTTTGGACAGCTGATGGAGCAGGCGTACGCGGCGGGGGTCGGCGGGGAGGGCTACGTGTGGATCGGCAGCGACACTACGGATACCATTTGGGAGGCGATGCCGAGTCAGCTGTCCCAGCAGCAGAGGAACAACATCATGCGAGGCTACCTCGGGCCGGTGCCGTACGTTAACACGTCGACACCGGAGTACATGGCGTTTGCGGAGCGGTGGGCAGCGCAGCCGGCAACCGTGGACGAGGAGACGGGGGAGTGCAGCGATGCGGTGGACGACGCCGGGGCACCCATCTGGAGGCGGTACGATGTGGATCACAACAAAACGACGTTCGACGCCTGCATTGGCTTGAACTATTCGGACACGAAGAATATCAGTCTGTTTGCCGCATACTATTACGACGCAGCCTACGTGATGGCGAGGGCATTTCACGAGCTCCTGGTCAATTCTTCGAAAGCGCTCAGCCCGGAGGCACTCACGGAGGCGATGCTGGAGCAGTCTTTTTTGGGGGCCTCAGGCAACGTCAGCTTCGATGATGCTGGGCAGCGTGCCGGGACCATTCAGTACGAGGTGCTCAACCACGCCGGGGAGTCACAGCTGCAGCGGGTGGCGTTCTGGAGCCCCGACCTAAACTACGCGGAGTGTGTAGCTGGCTGCCACCCAGTGGTATGGTCCACGGGTAACCCTCGACCGTACCCGGGCCCGTGCTCCTTCTCTCCTGGGGCTGAACTTTCATTCTTGATCTGCGGCATGCTTGACACCAAAAGCGCACACTTTGTGTTGTTGAAGCTCCGAGGGTTCCCTGCAATGTGATGTTCTTTGATGTGTGTTGCAGGCCAAGACACGCCGCCGACGGATACGCGGTCGTACCGCGTCGGGATTGCGATGTCTAGCAATGGCGGGCGAGTGTCGGCTATTCTGATGGCCCTGGCTGACATAGCGAGGGACCCGAGCATGCTGCCGGGCACAGCGCTGCTCTTCATGCTGGAGGACTCGAATTGCAATGCTGCTGACGGTCGGGAGGCGGCGCGGCGACTCTACGCCAAGGGAGCCGACGTGGTGATCGGGACCTCATGCTCGAGCGGGTCTCGCGGTGCCCAGGAGCTGCTTGAGCTCTACCAGATCCCGCAGATCTCCGGGTCCGCCACAAGCGTCTCCCTCTCGACAGATGGCACCACGGAAGTGGATGCCTACCCATATTTTATGCGGACTACCCCTTCCGACCGCCACCAGGTGCAACCCACGGTACCCTCCGGCAGACATACCGCGGCACACTCCCGGGAGCCCGAGCCTCGCTGGAGGTGTGGCAGGTAGCACTCCACGCGTGGAAGTTTGTTTGAAGCATGTGTCACACCCTGCAACAGCACCCGGTGGCGCTATTGGACTGATGGATTGATTGAACCATGGTTTGTATTGCCAGGCCATCGCCATGGCGGACATGGTACTGTACTACAACTGGTCGCGCGTCGCCACGGTGGCGGTGGCAGACGATTACGGGTTAGCAGGGATCGACGCGTTCCACTCGGCCGCGGAGAAGCGAGGTATCGAGATCCCGGCAGCGCACCGCTTGACGTACCTATACGACTTGCAGAATTTCTCGGAGGTGGTGACGGGGCTGCGGGAGACCGGCGCGTACATCATTGTGCTATTCGGGCATTCTTATGATGCCGCTTTGCTTCTTGAGCAGGCCTACGCGGCGGGAGTCGGCGGCGAGGGCTACGTGTGGATCGGGAGCGACGGAACAGCTACTTCCAGCACCTGGAACTCGATGTCCGTCGAGCTGTCCGACGAGGACAAGAATGCCATCATGCGAGGTTACCTTGGGCTGACGCCGTATATCGACACGTCGACACCGGAGTACATGGCGTTTGCGGAGCGGTGGGCAGCGCAGCCCGCAACCGTGGATGAGGTGACGGGGGAGTGCAGCGATGAGGTGGACGACGCCGGGGTGCCCATCTGGATGTGGGACGAGGTGGTCAACGGTACGACTTACAGTGAGTGCATTGGCATGACGTATACCGACGAGAAGATCGAAAAATTTAATGTGTATTACTACGATGCAACGTACGTCATGGCGAGGGCACTGCAGGAGTTGCTGGGACGGCAGGAAGGGAACGCGATTGAGCACGCGCAGCTCAGGGAGGCGATGCTGCAGCAGTCATTCACAGGTGCCTCAGGGCAGATTGCGTTCGACGACGTCGGCGATCGGACTACTGGAGTGTTCTACGAAGTGCTCAACCACGCGGGAGATTCCCAACTGCGGCACATCGGCTCCTGGAACGCCGCCTCCAAGTTCTCGGAGTGCGCGGAGGCGGCCCTGGACACCGCGGACTGCCACCCTGTGGTGTGGTCCACAGGTAAATATCCCCGTCCTCGCCGTAGAAGTGCTCGTCTCGCAAGTGCTAGTCGCCGGGGCTCCGGATGCGAGGGATGCAAACTGGTGATCTGGCATCTATGACTTTGAGGGGCGGTGGGTGAGGGCTGGGATGGGAGGGCAGGTATGGGCATGGTGCCGAAGACGAGCTACCTGCATATCGGGCTGCTTGTTGCCATGTTGGATGAAGATGGTGGGGGTCTTAGTGGAGGAGCGCCGACTGCAGGCGCCCTGCTGGCACTCACGGCGATCAACGAGGACACCAACATCCTGCCGGACACAACGCTGCTCCTCGCCATGGAGGACGGGAAATGCAGCGATGTGGGCGGGAAGAGTGGGGCCACTGTGCTGCAAAGTCGAGGTGTTGATGCGGTGGTAGGGGCCTCCTGCTCGAGTGCATCGCAGAGCGCCATCCATGTGCTCGAACAGTCCCCCATTCCGCTCATTTCAGGCTCGTCGACGAGCGTCTCCCTTGTCGCAGAAAAGTATTTCATGCGCACCGTCTACTCGGATGGCGACCAGTCCAGAGCCATGGCCGACATGGTGCACTACTACAATTGGACGCGCGTTTTCACCGTGGCGGTGAATGACAACTATGGGATCAACGGGATTGAGGAGTTCCACAATGCTGCGAAGAGTCTTGGCATCGATGTCCCTGCGGCGCATCGCCTGACGTATCCAGAATACGGCACCACGGACTTCTCGGAGGTGGTGGCGGCGCTGCATGAATCCCGGGCTTACATCGTCGTAATGTATGCGTATGGGACGGACGCAGGACGGCTGATGGAGCAGGCTTATGCTGCGGGGGTCAGCGGGGAGGGCTATGTGTGGATCGGGAGTGAAGGGGGCAGCATGCTGCACATGTACGACGGGATGTCGAGCGAGCTGTCTGCCGAGGAGAAGAGTCACATCCTGCGAGGCTACTTCGGGATGATCATGTCGATTAATACGTCCACCCCGGAGTGCGTGACATATGCGGAGCGTTGGGCGGCGCAGCCTGCAACCGTAGATGCGCAGAGCGGAAAGTGCAGTGAAGCGCTCGATGATGTGGGGAGCCCAATCTGGCTGCGGCCCTATAATGCCTCGACTCAGTTCTATTGCATGGGCGCAGAGGTGAACGCCAGCGACCCCTTCAGTGATTATTTTTCCATGCTGACATACGACGCCGTTTTCGTCGTATCGAAGGCACTGCACGAGCTCGTGGAGGTCCGTGGCCGGATTAAGATCGACGGTTTGGAGCTCATGGAGGCAATGCTGGAGCAGTCCTTCACCGGGGTGACCGGTCTTGTGGAATTCAAGCCGGATGGAGACCGGACCGGCGACATGTTTTATGAGGTGATACAGCTTGTTCAGGGAACGAGCCCGAGCACGCGCCAGGTGGGCACATGGAGCATCGCCAGCAAGTACGAGGAGTGTGACCAGAGCCTGCAGGGCTGCGGCCCCATTGATTGGCCGACAGGCACGGCTGGCTCCCTTGCCCGCTAAGGGCTCTCCCATACATAATAGTGTGGTCGTGCGTCGAGAAGTAGGCAGCTGCAAACCTGATGCATGTTCCAGCCCAACGATGGTAGGAGATAGAAGACAGACGCTTCGAAGGGCCCCTGAAAGAGGCTGGGGGTTGGGGCCCTTGGTGATGGTTTGCAGGGGACGGTACGGTGCCCGTAACGAGCTACGTGAACATCGGAGCGGCGGGCGGCTTGGTTGGGAACGTCAGCGGTTCTATGCTGAATCTGGACTACGGGGAGCACGTGGCGGCAATTGCGCTGGCCATCGCGGAGGTGAACCGCGACGGCCTCCTGCTCCCCAGCACCAAGCTTCGGTTCCTGCTGCAGGATTCCAAGTGCGAGGCGGCCGCGGGCCGGGATGCTGCTGTGAGTCTCCTGCTGGCAGACGCGGATGTGGTGGTGGGCACCACATGCACGAGCTCCTCTGAGCCGGCGCAGCAGGAGCTCAAGACCAGCAGCGTGCCACAGATCTCCGGGGCCGCCTCGAGCCCGTCCTTGTCCCAGTACAGCTACTTCATGCGGACCATCCCCTCCGACAGCTATATGGCCACAACCATGGCGGACATGGTACAGTACTACAATTGGACGCGCGTCGCCACCGTGGCGGTGGATAACGATTATGGGCTCAGCGGGATTGAGGAGTTCCACAATGCTGCGGCAGCGCGCTCTATTGACGTTGTACAGGCCCTGACGTTTTCATCGTACGACACGGAGGACCTCTCGGAGGTGGTGGCAGGGCTGCAGCGATCACGCGTATACATCATCGTGGTTTTCGCGTATGTCGTAGAGATCGGGCGGCTGATGGAGCAGGCATACGCGGCGGGGGTCGGCGGGGATGGCTACGTGTGGATCGGCAGCGACACATCAGCCAGAATGTGGGAGGCAATGTCGAGCCAGCTGTCCGAACAGCAGAGGAACAACATCATGCGAGGCTACCTCGGGCCGGTGCCGTATACCAACAAGTCGACACCGGAGTACATGGCGTTTGCGGAGCGGTGGGCAGCGCAGCCGGCAACCGTGGACGAGGAGACGGGGGAGTGCAGCGATGCGGTGGACGACGCCGGGGCGCCCATCTGGATGCGGTACGACGCCGACAACGATTCCAGCACTTATGACGTGTGTGTTGGTTTCAACCGAACGGACGCCCAGGCTGATCAGGAAGCCCACAATGCCATCGACAAATACGCGCCACATTTCTACGACGCGACATTCGTGGTCGCGAGGGCGCTGCACCATCTCCTCCGCCACCAGACCACCAATGACATCGTCGGTGCGCAGCTCAGGGACGGTATGCTGGACCAGTCGTTTGCGGGGGCAACGGGCCAGATCTCGTTCAACGAGGCCGGCGATCGTGACGGCGGGATCCTGTACGAGGTGTTAAACCATGCTGGAGATTCTCGGCTGCAGCGGGTGGCCTTCCACAGCAGCTCCCAGTATTCGGAGTGCACCGACGACTGCCACCCGGTGGTCTGGTCCTCGGGTAGCTCCCCCGCGCCAGCCTGTTCCCTGACTCCCTTCAGGTCAGCTTGCGTCCCGGTGCTTTCGCGCCGCATCCTCCGCGGCGTGTCCCGGGTTGCACCGGCGGGGGAGGGGGTGAGTCCCGGACAGAGCCAAGAGGTGTACTGGGGTTGGGGGCCGAGTGTCCGACCGGGGGGCGGGCTGTGCGCTGCAGGGGCTGAGAGGCCACAGGACGGCACCTGCAGCGAGGCAGGGAGTGTGTTCCGCGCGGAGGCCAACCGGTGCGAGCCGTGCGAGGCGGGCACCTTCCACGACTCCCAGGCTGAGGACTGCTTGCCGTGTGAGCCCGGAACGGTGACCCTCGATGCGGGGGCGGCGGCCTGCCTTGCATGCCGCGACCTCCAGGCGACGTACTATCAGGACCTGACGGGCCAAGCGAGCTGCAAGAGCTGCCCATTGGGAGCCGACTGCTCCTCCGGAGTGTCCGCAGTAGGGATGGAAGGGTGAGGCCTTACCCAATCTGCAACCTCGCATGCCTAAATCCAGCTTACGAGTGGGCGGACAGCATCCAGCCCCAGGCTCAGTGCAGCTGGTGAGTGGGCGGACAGTATCCAGCCCCAGGCTCAGTGCAGCTGGCGAGTGGGCGGACAGCATCCAGCCCCAGGCTCAGTGCAGCTGGCGAGTGGGCGGACAGCATCCAGCCCCAGGCTCAGTGCAGCTAGCTGGCGAGTGGGCGGACAGCATCCAGCCCCAGGCTCAGTGCAGCTGGCAGTGGGCGGACAGCATCCAGCCCCAGGCTCAGTGCAGCTGGCGAGTGGGCGGACAGCATCCAGCCCCAGGCTCAGTGCAGCTGGCGAGTGGGCGGATAGCATCCAGCCCCAGGCTCAGTGCAGCTGGCGAGTGGGCGGACAGCATCCAGCCCCAGGCTCAGTGCAGCTGGCGAGTGGGCGGACAGCATCCAGCCCCAGGCTCAGTGCAGCTGGCGAGTGGGCGGATAGCATCCAGCCCCAGGCTCAGTGCAGCTGGCGAGTGGGCGGACAGCATCCAGCCCCAGGCTCAGTGCAGCTGGCGAGTGGGCGGACAGCATCCAGCCCCAGGCTCAGTGCAGCTGGCGAGTGGGCGGACAGCATCCAACGCCACACATTCAAAGTTAGCGCTACCGTCCGTCCCATCTTTTTTCGACTCAAAGAGCCAAAGATGCAAATGCGACGGTGATGATTTCCCCATGCAGCCTCTTTTCTGGCGGAAGTACCAGCCACACAGCGCGGCCGCTCGCGACTTGGGGGTACTTTGCCATGTCCATCCGGAAATCTCCGGAACCCTTGTGTCACACTCTGTAGTTGCGTCACACTCTGGCGCGGCGTGTCACACTCTGGCGGCGTGTCACACTCTGGCGCGGCGTGTCACACTCTGGCGGCGTGTCACACTCTGGCGCGGTGTGTCACACTCTGGCGCGGCGTGTCACACTCTGGCGCGGCGTGTCACACTCCGCGGCGTGCCACACTCTGGCGCGGCGTGTCACACTCTGTCACACTCTGGCGGCGTGTCACACTCTGGCGCGGTGTGTCACACTCTGGCGCGGCGTGTCACACTCTGGCGCGGCGTGTCACACTCTGGCGCGGCGTGTCACACTCTGGCGGCGTGTCACACTCTGGCGGCGTGTCACACTCTGGCGCGGCGTGCCACACTCTGGCGCGGCGTGTCACACTCTGGCGGCGTGTCACACTCTGGCGGTATGTCACACTCTGGCGGTGTCTGTTATGCGCAGGTACTGGCGCGATGCCCCCGAGCGAGACAGCCTGTACGAGTGCTACCCGAAGGACTTCTGCTTGGGGGAGGTGGCGCCCTACCAGGACCCAGGGTGCCTCGAGGGGCAGAGCGGACCCCTGTGCTCGGTGTGCACGGCGGGGTACGTGCGCTCGCAAATTGATCCAAGCGAACGCTGCACGCGCTGCGAAGATGGCGATGTGGGACACGTGTTCCTCCTCCTCCTGATCTGCATCGTTCTGCTGGTCTGTACAACGGCGCTTGCATTCCTGTACTGGCCGTGGATCCAGCACTACCGCGGGATGGTCGCACGTCAGATGGTGGATGGAGGTGGAGGCGCGGCAGCATTGCGGGCGGCAGGCGAGGTGGGAGTCCTGGCCGAGGCCCCTCCAGAGCGGGGAGCCAGGCGGTCCAATTTTAAAAGTATGGCTCGGCGCTCTACGATCATGTTCTCCAAGAAGACGGAGGCGGTGCGTGCGATGTTCATTAGAAACTTTGACTGGGTGTGTGAGCTGCTCCTGACGGCGACGCCTCTGACTGCCATCTATCAGTACATCGATTCAGCCATGAAGGCGCTGACCGAGCAGGGCTTTCCTGGGTATACCCTCGGCACGGAGATTGCGGCGTCGCTCATCTCGTTCTCGCAGGTACCGGCGGCCTCGATTCGCCACCCCTGGGCCGCATCGAGCGCCGGAGCCGCACTGGCCACGTTGTGCCATTTTGATCTAAGGCGAAGAGATTCTTCGATCCGACAGTCCATAAGTAACTTTAGAATTCAACGAGACTCAAAGATCGAGCGGAGCCATTGGCTATCCGCCCATTGATCAATCCGTAGCAGTGATGCGCTTCAAGCCCTGGTCCAGTGAAGCCCTCCGACTCCGACATCTCCCCCATCCTTTATGGCGTTGCCCCCTCCCTTATGGCGTTGCCCCCATCGCTCAGCTCGCCTCGTCAGATGTGATATGGCAGCGTGCTCGGATGTTTTAGTGGAAGTTGACTCAGATTACTGTGTGACTGATCTGGAAACCCGCTTGGCCGATCATCTGATTTTGCCATTCCATTGCATTGTCGGCCGAAATGGTCTGAAATTATGAAATTATGAAATGATGATCACCGGATCATCGCGATTGCAAGTTGTTCACGACACGGTTTCTTGGAGGTGACTTGGTCATGCACTGCCACTGCACATCCGATGCAGGTGCTTGGCAGCTTCGTGGAGATGCGCATCGACTGGCCGAAGGACCTGGAGCGAGCACTGTCGCAGCTCAACATTAATCGCTACTTGTCCTTGGATTTGACTGGCTTTCAATGTAGACTGCCATCGAACTTCTACAAAAGGTGCAGCCCCGGCTGAGCCATCCACACTCGTGTAAAATAACGCTCCAACCGAGGGGTGAGGACTCGTCCAGTGTTAAGCCAAAACTGTGTCTTTTGGTTACACTTTCCATATTAGGATGAAATGTCGTGATGTGTTAAACAAGAACACGGTTTTGGTTTGTCACTCGACGAGTCCTCACCCCTCGCCCCGACCCTCCTCTCCCCTCCCCCGCAACCGCTGCGCACCCCAAGCCGCACTTTCCCCTGCACGGATGTGGGTGCACAATGAGAGTGTGGTGGGTGCGGAGGCGCCGCGTGTCTCGGGGCCTTGCAGGTACTACATGGTTGTCATCACCATCATGAGCATCGTCAGCCTCTTCGGCATCCTGGCTCTGGGGAGCCGCTGGTGCATCCGCGAGTCCCGTGATCAGCAGGTGATCGCACAGCTCTGAACGCTATCGCCTCACAAGTCTCTGAGCTTCCCAGCATCGAAGCCCAGCAATTTCGGTGTGCGAATGAAGGTGCAGGGGAGGGTGCAAGCTTAGGGATGCTCCTTTTTCGCCGAGCACCACCCCATGGTGTGCTGCGTGCAGGTGTTCAAAATGATCACCCTCAAGGCCGTCATCTTTGTGCTCTTTTTCTTCTACCCCTTCTTCTGCTCCAGGCTACTGCTTGCCTTCCCTTGCAGGTTCACGCCTCCGTATTCTGCGCTACAACTCACCAGCCAGTCGGAATTTTGTTCCTGCGGGCCCACTCCCTAAGATTTGGGTGCAGTGGGCGTCGACGTGCATTTGTCAGGGCATGCGCTCACAGGGTGTTACCGGTCATTGACCCCTGACAAATGCATGGCCTGATGTGCCGTCTTAGGGTGTTACCGCTCATTGCCATGCATTTGTCGGGGCATGCCGTCTCAGGGTGTTACCAGGCACTGCGGTGCACGTGTCAGGGTGTGCCGTCGCAGGGCGTTACCGGGCATGTGCATTTGTGCTTCCCCATCGGTCATCAGACATGCTGACCTGGCTATCTGGCGGAGAGCTCAAGCTGCTACATTAGATCTCCCAGCATTCTCACTACACCCCCCTCACCCTCATCACGATGCCAGCACTTGACACTGGCCCTCGTCACATTATAGCGCCAGCATGCCCATGTCTAGATTACCATGCACATTGCCACACTGCCGGCCACATCGGTGCACCTCTCGTCGAGCTGCACAATCCGGAACAATCCTCAGGGGATTATTCGGTTGCTTGCTCTGAGCGCTGGTACTGTCTACACTTTATATGCCACCGCCCGCCACAATCCGCCCTCTGAGGGGATCAGACTCATTGGTACCGAAATTGGGCGGGCCCAGGAGGATATACGAGATTACGTACTTGATGCACGACTACAGCGAGGAGTGCTTCTCGGCGGCGCACGTACAGCTGCTGGTGGTCGGTGGAGCGGCGGGTCTTGCCGGGTTTGTGTTCGGAGTGCCACTCTTTTTCTATTGCTGCATGGTCCGCTTCAAGATTCCGGACATCGTGCGGGAGAAAAGGCGCGACACGCGCGCCGCGAACCTCTTGTTGTACTTTGCATCACGGGACGTGATGGATGCTCCGTTGCGAGCGCTTGGACGGGATAGTCTGGATGACCGTGCGGTGGACACCTTGCACGAGTTCTTTATTTGTGGGAGCGAGCTGGATCTCGGGCAGAGACTGGCAACCACGAAGGAGTGGATCGACCAAAGCAGCGGAGGTGGCGAGACAGACGACTGCAAGCACAAGGGTGATGAAGGCGGCGGTGGGGGTGAGGCGGTCCGCACGGATTGTTTGTCTGTAGGCAAACAGTGGCTGAAAGTGGCGTATGAACCTCGATCATCGATGGGTGTGTGTGAATCAGAGCCCGAGAACGGCACCAAGGATTCTGAGCTGGCCCTCCTCAGTGAGCTGAGTAACAGCGCAGCGACACCTAGCGAGCACCTTGGGCGTGAGGCAAAGCTGGCTGAGCTGATGGAGTTTGCGAAGGGTCCTGAGATGGAAAAAGTGGACCATTTCCAGTTGAAGTGGCAGATACACCGCTCCATATGGATTCGGAAGCGAACGGAGATGCGCACATGGGAGCGCGACGCCCTCGTGCACATTGGATTTCTGTTTGCGGCGTACAAGCCCGAGGTATCTGCAGGACCCTTTCCTAAGCGGCGCGTTGATGCTTGAATGGTTGTGATTTGAGTATGGAAAGGGGGTTACTGATGTGACAAGAGGTGTGGGATGTGGAATGATCCCCAGTATTGGTTCTTCGAGCTGCTGGAGACGTTCCGGAAGCTGGTGTTTGTGGCCATACCCGTGCTGTTGGATGAACCCGGAGAACAGCTACTCAATTCGATGGTTGTATGCCTCCTGTATGTGGCATGCCTGCACTGCTGCCAGCCCAACTCGAGCGGGTTGAACAGAACAGTGAAGATCACATGTGCATACGTGTTACTGATGAACAACTTCTACGGGTGGATGATGCTGGCTGGCCTGGTCGACGCGGCCGGTGAAGAAGACTCATTTTCTATGGGCCTAGTCGTAATGAACAATTTCGCCTTCTTCGGGCCCGCACTTGTGAGCATGTTTATCATGCTCAGCTCACTTCATAGCATGTACACCCAGCGCAAACGCAATCAGGAATCCACATCACGTCGACAACCAAACAAGGATGATGAAGCAAGCTGTGATGCTGACATCATGGCAGGTGACTGATGGTATGCTAGCTGTGCATACCGGGGGGAAATATATAGAAAACCTTGTGGTTTAGGTATTTACGGTAGTCGTCGATTAGTTTCTGATAAAGAAAAATGCTAGCAAAAGTTAAATGTATTTATTTTACGCAGCCATACACAAGGCCGTAATATCATTCCAAACGCTCTAGAGTGAGAGTAGCAATTTTGGGTGGCACGATATAACGGAGGTTGTATATGTATATCCCGCGTCGAAAGCGTGCCGATAGCGCACATGAACGTACATTTATCTCCACGTGCTGTGGAGGCGCCCGTGTGTATAGCAGTCGGTATACGAAGTTTCAGCAGCTCATTCCGTGCGGAAACTATTATATTCACGAAGTAAGTGGATATTTACAAACCCCAAGTTACAACAAGTTTGTAACCCGGGGTTTCGCCACTATATCATGGGTTTTAATTGACGGCCGTGGCGGCGTCTTAGTGGTACTACCACAGCCTGAGGTTGCGGTATGTGATGAGGGACGCGTCGATGATGAATAAGGCGCGGAGGTATCCCGGATAGAGGTTGGTATTCCACAACCACAAAGACCCTCTCCTCCAAACCGAAAGCAAGGAGATCCCAAATCCCCACGGGACTATGCCCTATGGTTTTCAAGAGGCGGTGCACAACTAATTGCGTTGTCGGTTATTAAGGATTGTGGATCCTAATGGTGGCCCTATCTTCATCAAACGGGTGTGTCGCTGACGGAATAATATCGATACCGTACCAAAAATGTAATATCGATATATCAGCAAAATGAGATATCGATACCTACGCCCTTGCGTATACACTGTGAATGAACACAGTACAGTAGAGTACCGTATTTCCCCTACTCTGGCTGAGATCAGAGCTTACGAGCTGTGGCCGCTGCGCGGCCGATCGCGATTTTCGAGACGACAAGGATGGAAAGCAGCTCGTAGAGCTCTGGTCTAGTACAGAAAAAAAATCCTTTAAAAATATTTAAAAAAAAACCGCGTCCGGAGGCCTGGTCTCAGCCAGAGTAGTATTTCCCCCAATATTCACCGTATCGCGTAAGTATAAAGAATCTTGAATGTCATTCGCGATTCGGTATAAATCGGAGCATTGAGTTGTGATGGTCCATTGAAGGGCGCAAGCGAACGGAAGGGGAAGGATGTGACACTGTGTCACACGTTTTCGACTCTGACTGGCAGAGGAGAGCGAGAGGCATACAGTAGGCATGCCATGGCATGGCATACGATAGCATATGACAGGGCATCGGGATGGCAGATCGGCGAGGAAGCACACGTGGATCTCAAATTGGTGTAGAGCCCTATTGCCAGCAAAACGAAGTTTGAGCAGCCGAGCTAGGCTCGTTTTAAAACGACATTCAATGAACTAATTCGTGTCCTTCCGGGTATAGTTTAACAGTCATTTCAAAATAGAGAAAAAGGGAAAAAGCTAAATAAGTATGGCGAGTTCATAAAGAATAGCTCCTCATACCAACCGCGCTCGGTACACCTACGAAACACCATCCTTCGAACGAGTGCTCAAAACATGATCACGTTTCTACCTGTGACTCCTCTCAACGTTAACGTAGAGGGAATGAAGAAGGCCTTCGAGGAGGCAATGGAAATATTAGATGCGAAACGACTTGGTAGTCAGCGGGTGGAGGCAAAGGCGAGGCTACAGAACACTGCATCACAACTTTTGAACCTTTGCGTCGTTTTTTATGTCAAGTCTCATAAATTTGACCAGAGAATTGTTGAACACAGGCCATACTAAAGTGGCTACGAAACCCTGAGCGATACAAAAACTTTCAGGTGAGCGCCTGTGCTGTGGACACAACGGCAAGTGTTGAGTGTCGAACACTTTCGGTTCTTTCCCACATGGAGAGATGAAACGCATAT
Source organism: Cymbomonas tetramitiformis (assembly GCA_001247695.2). Taxonomy (NCBI): domain Eukaryota; kingdom Viridiplantae; phylum Chlorophyta; class Pyramimonadophyceae; order Pyramimonadales; family Pyramimonadaceae; genus Cymbomonas; species Cymbomonas tetramitiformis. The sequence continues at coordinate 8,633 of LGRX02003860.1, read as the reverse complement.
ACGTGCACAACTTGGCAATCCAGTGCAAACAAGACGCGCCTTCCCGTCAACGCACTTTCGGTTCTGTCCCACGTGGAGAGATGAAACGCATATACGTGCACAATTTGGCGATCCAGTGCAAACAAACGCACTTTCGGTTCTGTCCCACATGGAGAGATAAACGCATAGCCGTGCACAACTTGGCAATCCAGTGCAAACAAGGCGGCTTTCCCGTCAACGCACTATCGGTTTTGTCCCACGTGAAGAGATCAAACGCAAATACGTGCACAACTTGGCAATCCAGTGCAAAGAAGACGCGCTTTCCCGTCAACGCACTATCGGTTCTGTCCCACGTGAAGAGATCAAACGCATATGCGTGCACAACTTGGCAGTCTCGTGCAAACAAGACGCGCTTTCCCGTCAGCGCATTTCGGGTGTTTTAGGGTTTTTCATACTTGTTATTGCAGCCTGATGGTAACAAAGATTTTGTCTAACTTAAATCTCTTTCGCGTGCCTCGCGCAGAACGCAGGGTACTGCAGGTTCGAGCCCTCTTCTCGCCCAGCTTTCCATCTTATTTTGAGCACAGTATAGACTTGATTACCTCGCATTTTGACTGATGAGCTATGTGCTGGAAGCGCGTAAAACACGACGGCTTTCGTGCTTCGAGTATGAAACCGACCCATTGAAAGCTTTCAAAAGTGGGGTTCGTTTCGAGCTGTAGACAAGGTATTTCGATGTCGCGGGATCACTTTGAAATGTATCGTACGCTCCATGGTGCTCTTTGATTTTGCCTCGCACACGCAGCTCATTGAAAGCTCACCAATTTAAGAGGACAGACCCCAACGAGTGTGTTCTACGGTCCCTCTGCAGAATGTGGCGAGGCCACGAGGACGCGCTGGCGCTGTATTACAATGCAGCGCTGCGGGAGTGGGAAAAGCGGGGGGGCAAGAACTTGATTTGTGAGGTATGCCGACGACGGTTTAAGATGCGACGTAAATCACTCAGTTACACAGTATGTTGACTTTAGTCCTTGGGAATCTCGCAACATGTGCTTTGCAACCTGTGCGTGAAGAGTTAACTTTGGCGGAGCCCCCAAGGGATGATCCATTGGATATAGAGAACATGGACACGCGCACGCGTGCACATGCACACACACGCGATATTAAGCCCTAGGATGGAAATTTTTTATTCTACCAGGTGTGACGACAGCGAGGTGTGAACCGTCTCAGCTTGCATACTAGTTTAGAGACTTAACTTTTGTCGCAGTAGTTTGGTGAACGGTCACCGTGTGATAGGCGTACAAGAATACACGCACAAAAACGTCTTCTCTTTGTGCACACCTGGCTGAAGCGATGCAGCAGACCACATTATCTTTGCGGCAGGGAGCGCAGCCACTTTCTGCGCCACGCCCCACAGTGAGTTCAAGTGCCAACACTTTGCAGAATCAGGCTCTGCTCACAAGCGGTCTTCACACGTTGTACCGTTCTTAGCCGGTGACACGTATCCCCGGCGTCTGTGGTTTCGTGGCAGCTGGAAGTGCTCCGCGAGACAAATGTGAAGATTCCCGGTACTTCTCGTGAAACATGTTGCTGTCACGCCCCACCATATAGTCGTTACAGGGTTAGTGCCGACAGGGGCATACGCGCCGCGGCCAGGACCGCTGCTCCAAGACAGTGTGGGGCTCAGCGTCCTTAGTGCAGTGATTCTTGCATTGAGCACACTTTTTACCCTGCCCGCAGTTATAAGCATATCAGAAATGTTTCTCCCAGTGACTGTAGACGCGAGGAACTGATATCGATGGCGTGGCAGAATGGTGCCAAGTATATGGTTCTCACTCTTCTCTCTGTAGCACGAAGTCCTCCATTAGTCCAAGATAGGGAAGCGATTCCAACGTAACTCTCTATCAGTCCAGGCACATGATCTACCGCGCCGGCCACAGTCGTCTCCGTATTTGGGGCTGCGAAGGAGTTGCCAAGTTGGACAGATTGTGGAAATCGCATTGAGGCCGCTATATTTGGAACTATGCTCTGTAGGGTGGCTTGGCGCGGATGCCTTGCATTCCTCTCATCGTGCGGCTCTGATCGCAAAGGACCCCTGCACGTACGGCATCAGCAAAACAGGTTGGGTCGAGGAGCCGGTCATCGCATATTTGTGGCCCAAGCTCCAAGCAGACGGAGGATGGACACTCATCCCGCCAAAGGTGAGCACTCGGCCCTCCGTAGTCGTGAGGACTGTATTAGAGACTCACTTCAACCATTGGCTCACCGAATCCCCCTCCTGTCCCGATGATCTCACCTGATGATTGCATGGCTCCCACCTGTCACAACTTGAGCCTGTCATCAACACATTGCTAGCAGATCAGGACCTTCAATTCCATGCGACTGCTCGAGTGCTCCCGTAGCGCGTCGAATCGTCGATGGGCCTCCCCTTCTCCCCTTTGTGTCCTGGATTCAGATGTGCATCTTGCGTATTCTTGAAGAGAGTCTGAGTGAAGATGGCCCATTTCGGCCGGAGACTTCCGCACGGAATGCATGCTTGCTGCTGTGGCGGTCCGACTTGCACTCGATGCCGCGGCACAGCTACCTTTGTGTCGTTCGACATTTGATGAACGCGATCGATCCTGCAGCATTCAGCCATCCTCCTCCCATCACATACACGGTCTGCGTGTTCAGGGGGGTGTGAGTAACCCAAAGTCTGGAAAGGAGTTTGTTCAAAAGCGCCATTGGATGTCGAAGATGCCCACCGCGACGTCTGCAAGGTGCCGCCCCCATCTGTTAGCATCCCAAAAGCACAGCTCGATGGAGTCGATGACATTGTTCATCAAAACATTCTGCAATTGTATTGCGGTCTCAGATCAAGGTACAGGGGCGCACGGTGGCACCGCTCTTGTCCAGGTGCAATGTGTTGGGGCACAATCGTATCGCTAAGCACTCTCCCTGGAGCCACTGGCCTTCGGTCTGTGATGCAGATACAATTCATATGAAGTGAGAGAATGCGCATGCTTGTGCAGGGAGCCAGGAAGCACGCGCCGCCCACAAGGTTCGCCCATCGGTGGGGGGAACCGAAGTGATATGCACGTTGAGGCCCTTTCTGCTTGGCGTGCACCTCTCTCGGAGCATGTGGGCGCGCGCTGGGTTGGACTACTATAACTTGCACTTTGCCTATGGATAAGTGTGCTTGTGTCATCGTCAGCATCGCGCACAACAATCACAATGTGGACATGAATATTGCGATATTGTGGGCATTGGAAATGCCAAGTGGGGAAACAGAAAGCTCATATCTACTCGGTTGTGGAGGGGCGACAGTGGGCAAAAAGAGATCAATGTCTGTGCGTGAAGCAGCTATACTAAAGAAGCCCAAGGGGGAAAAGAAGACGGAGACTGATAGAGCCATTGAAGCTCCAGATGTCCGTATTTTGCCACAACGGCGATGCAAAAAACAAAGACAGCACGTTTAACAAGTCAAGTAGTTGTGAACAATTTGCGATACATGTCCGACTTTAGGGGTAAGTTTCAGTGGGTGGGCAAACTAGTCACCAACATGCCTACGCATTCCATAGGGCCTTAGGGGATCTCGATCTCCACGAAGCTGGAGAATCCGGATGATTGTCCAGACGTGTATGCTGAATCCTGGTGGGCATATCGCATGGTGCAGCTCAAGGATAAGTGTTAGCTAGGACACTGGTTGTCAAAAAAAATCAGTGCAAAGATGAACACACTCGCAGAAAGAGAGAGAGAGAGAAGAGAGATGAATACCCCACAGCGATTGTGGGACCCTTTGATCCTCAATGGCATGGATGCACCGTGCAGCCGAAAAGCTTTTCTCAGGCAATCCTATGACGGTGATACTGATAGTAAAAGAAAATGGTGGAATAACAAGCACACACAGACACACATGGCAGGAAGATGAATCTCTTGAGCCTGTAGAACCTACAGTATCAACAAATGTATGTTACACATATGATGCAGATTAACGATCGCTACCTGAGAGAATGTTCAATACTGTTAAGAACTACCATTGCATGCTTGATAATTCGTATTTTGTTGATTGACATATGGCATAGGCGAGCACGTCGTGTTTAGCTATGTAGGGTGATTGGTAAGGTCCAAATCAGTTCGACGACAGCACTGTAGCCTTGTAAGTCTGATCAGCAAGAGAAAGAGTCCCTACTCTTGTTAATCAGTGCGTGATCCGGTCTGCAGCATGTTCAATGTAAGAATATTGGCAAATACAACCAGCTTCGTCCAGTATATGATGCCAGCTTTGCAGCTCGGCAACAACAGCTTTATACTGTACACAATGTGCCATTTACATACATCAATGCCCCAGGCAGAGCCGGTCCAATGAGCATTGTCATGCAAGCAAATGATAGCAACATGTTGTAAAGATATTTGGCGCCTAGCTCGAGCATCACCGGCCAAGCCACAGCATTTTCAACATCACATTCGCGTCCGGATGAGCTCTTGCGCCGGCTCAGTCTCGAGTGCTGAGCACAGCGTCGGCTCCATCGGTATCTGTGATGGATAGCACGACTCTACCATGCTATATTCCGACGGCATTCGATCTGGTAAAGAGACTCTCCTGATAATTAAGTCTCCAGGAGCGGAAAGCGCCCATGTTCATAAATTGCAAAGATTGGGGGCCTTCGACCCCATGTCAATGCACTTATACGCACAAAGCTTATCAAAGAATGGCGCGTGTCTTCAACCCGACGTCAGGCATGCAGCAAAAATAGTCATCCGCTATACGAACACCGTGTTGTATACAAATCAATGAGACATGGATCAAGCCTAAGTAGTAGTGTGTGGTGTGTATGTGCGGGCACAATACGCACACACAATCTCTCCATGCACATAAACTGTGACACATTGAATGCTACTATGTTTCTGCCTATAGTTACACACTCAATCAAAGGGTCTTGCACTCTAAAATATCAAGCAAACTGCCGTTCTACCATCGACCTGTAGCTTAATAACCTAACAAGGTATCACAAACTCCATACCATCATATTGCCCAAAACAGGGTTGACGGTTGATTTTATATCGTACATAAGAACCTCTAATGCCAGCTCTCTGAATGGCCGTGCACCAATATAGACTTTGCAGGTAGTTGTAGAGGCACATTGCTGTCCCGGGGCACGGACCAGGGGCAGGTTGGCCCTGCCCGCGAACTAATATCTGATGTATGTACATCCACATTTCTGCGAACATCAGAACCACCCTCGACTCATATTCCCGAAGATGACATGGGCGATCAGACCATATCAAATTGACTTGCAATCGCTGGTTGATTATGTTTCGATGTGCCAGGGATACCCTACTCCTGCTGTCTAAGATTAGTGTGACGTTCACAAGCATGCGCGTACTTGCCTCCATGCACTACCCTGATGCAACGAGGGGTTCTAGGGGCGATTACATGTATTCTCATTTGGGCCACGTCAGACCACCGACATACAGAGATAGGAAAAGCGGCAACATGATTGTACTCAAGACCGTCCCACCTGGCGCCTATAGACATGACAGCTGCTGCGAGGTGCTTATGGTGGTAAGATGGGCAGCGGGCAGAACGTTGACTAGGCGCAACATCAAGCAGGGAAAACAGTGTGCGGGTCGCCGCATCCGTCCAATACGTTGGACCTACAGTATGTTGCAAGGACCGCCGCAATGAATCTTGCACTGCGTGATTGAAACGAACTTATCGGCCGGTGCGGTGATTGCAGACTCACCCATCATCGTCCTGCTCTCTGGACGCTCTTCTTGACCAAGGCCAGGGAACCACATTGTTCATCGCAGTGTTCATGGCATTCCGTATCGCGCTACCCCGTTCAGCGGCGGCATGCTCCTGAAGGCAACAACAGAAGCAACCCACGACTCTTTCTTACACATGCGTGTTGCATTGCTCCTTGCATGCTTCTGACTTGACCGTCACAACAGAGCCCCACGATATGGACCCTCCTGATTTGAAAGCCACAGTGGCAGAGTGCGCCACTAAAAGGGATGCTGAGGACACCGCAGGTGGCACGAGGGTGCGCCACTAAGGGATGCTGAGGACACCGCAGGTGGCACGAGGGTGCGCCACTAAGGGATGCTGAGGACACCGCAGGTGGCACGAGGGTGCGCCACTAAGGGATACTGAGGACACCCCAGGTGGCACGAGGGTGCACCTTCTGGCCATCATCTAGGTACACTGCCGGCTGGCACGACGGCGCACCTTCTAGCCATCGTCTAGGCACACCGCCAGCTGGCACGACGGCGCACCTTCTAGGGCACTGAAAGGCGGCAGGAGGGCGCACCTTTTGCCTATCATCCAGGCGCACCGCCAGCTGGCACGACGGCGCACCTTCTAGGCGCACTGAAAGGCGGCAGGAGGGCGCACCTTTTGCCTATCATCCAGGCGCACCGCCAGCTGGCAGGACGGCGCACCTTCTAGGCGCACTGAAAGGCGGCAGGAGGGCGCACCTTTTGCCTATCATCCAGGCGCTCTGCCAGCTTCTGCTTGAACCGCTCGGCGGCCTTGAAAGGGGATTCCTCTACCCCCTACACGCCCATCCCCCCCAGCTGTGCCTTGTCCCGCCCACACCTGGCATCGCACAGCAGGGGCTGCGCAAAGGCCCTCGCGAAAAGCAGCTTGCCACGTGGCATCGCACAGCAGGGGCTGCGCAAAGGCCCTCGCGAAAAGCAGCTTGCCACATGGCATCGCACAGCAGGGGCTGCGCAAAGGCCCTTGCGAAAAGCAGCTTGCCACGTGGCATCGCACAGCAGAGGCTGCGCAAAGGCCCTCGCGAAAAGCAGTTTGCCACGTGGCATTGCACAGCAGGGGCTGCGCAAAGGCCCTCGCGAAAAGCAGCTTACCACGTGGCATCGCACAGCAGGGGCTGCGCAAAGGCCCTCGCGAAAAGCAGCTTGCCACGTGGCATCGCACAGCAGGGGCTGCGCAAAGGCCCTCGCGAAAAGGAGCTTGCCACGTGGCATCGCACAGCAGGGGCTGCGCAAAGGCCCTCGCGAAAAGCAGCCTGCCACAGTTCGAACCGCTTCATCCAAAATGACAGGTGTTATGTTGACATCCCATCACCATGACACACACCCTCCCGTCACAGAAAATTGTGAGTGAGGCGCAGCCATGCGTACATCGTGGGAGTGAAATCCCGGGAGCTTCCCGCCTCATCCACGCACGTGCGCCGCGCTCCCCTCCGAGCGCGGGCCTATCAAGGCGCTTGCAGGCGGCGATCAGCCAGGAACTTGATGAGAGCAGTGGAATCACACGCTCTTGCAGACAGAAAGACCGCGCGGCACATGCAGATCCGATGGGGAAGTGCAAGCAGCCGCACCTTGGCCCGCCCGCTCTTGGACTCACACGAATTGTGCACTATCGGCGTGCGAGGCTGTGCAAACCCCATCCCATTCCGTCCCGCCCCGATATTTCCTCCCTCCAGTGGAAACATTGGCAGGGCGGCGTGACACGTCCTGAGCCTCACCTCTTCCTCCACCATGCGGAGACCTCACTTCCATGGATAGCCTCAGTCCAAGATCTCGCCCTTCCTTGAGTCGCCGATCGGGGATAGCACTCCACCAATCAGAGACTCCGGAGCCCATGTGAGGCTGCCAAAATGTGTTGGGTGTGTTGGAGGCGTGCCTGGCTGGCGTGTATGTACTCCAGTAGCGCCAGGTCCTCGGCGGGAACCAGATAGATGCAGCTGATGGGGCACACGTCCATCGCCACGTGCAGAGCCTCGTGAGGATCCGCCCTGCAGCAAACTCCCCATCCCCGCCCGTGTCCCCCTCGGCTTTGCTCGTGTAGCCCATGCGTGCGCATCTCGGAGCCGCTTGGGTTGCCTCGGTCGCTTATGAGCTGCAACCCGACTGCAAACCGCTCTGACAATAAGTGCACGAAGGACCCATACAGCCTTCTGCTCGGGCAGCATTCGAAGAGGCAGCCGACGAGCTCACCATCCCCGTCCTCCCCATCTCCCCATGCATCTGTACCATGACGCCCAAAGGCGCATGCTGACGTGGGCAAGCACGCTCACCGAGAGCTCAACACGGCATGCTGACGTGGGCAAGCACGTTCACTGAGAGCTCAATATGGCATGCTGACGTGGGCAAGCACGTTCACCGAAAGCTCAATACGACATGCTGACGTGGGCAAAGCACGTTGTGTGAGAGCTCAATATGGCATGCTGACGTGGGCAAGCACGTTCTCCGAGAGCCCAACACGGCATGCTGACGTGGGCAAGCACGCTCACTGAGAGCTCAATATGGCATGCTGACGTGGGCAAGCACGTTCTGCGAGAGCTCAATACGACCGTTGAGGGCTCTGGCATTCACGCCAAAAGCTTGCACGCCGTGCAACCCTGGCATAAGGTGCTGACGCCAACACTCCTTGAAAGCACGTATCGCCCACGTCCTGCAGTGCTCCTGTGCCCCTAGGCACACCTACCCTCCTAACAGCACCGCCATGCTGAAACTGTATCACTTGCGGCACAAGCGTGCTAGAAGAGCAATCGCACATGAGAACGGACGGTCCTCCTCAAAAGCTCCTTCTGCTCCTCTGCAGCAGAAGGTGGCAGCGAGGGCGGGAGGAAGAGAGTGGAGCAGGCAGCACCAAGGCGCACGGGCGTTGAAGAGAGTGGAGCAGGCAGCACCAAGGCCCACGG